>APFE031295933.1:88377-141283 GCA_000404065.3 Pinus taeda
TTTATTTATTTATTTATTATTATTTTTTTTTTAATGAACTTTAATTATAACATTATAATAATTGTGTTTATGTTATAGTTTAATTTTTATAATAATTTTGTTTATGTTTTAGATTAATATTTTGACAAGTTATTGGTTACTAAGTTTTTTATTATATTCTATTTAATAAATAATTATTTAAGCATAATGATTTTGCTTTAACTAATTGTGATTTTATGTTAATTAGGTTTATTCTTATTTAATTCTTATAAGCTTTTAATTACTGCAGAGGTTAAAGAATTGATACGAAAGGAGGAGAAAGAGAGGGTCAACTTAATCCATGGGTGAGGAGGGAGGTCCAATTCCTACTAATTTCCAGGCCTCCATCCCTATTGAGGTTATGTGGGTGTTTTATGATCTCAAGAGCCTCTCTGATTTTTCGCTTGAAATAGTGTTTTTCATTTGCAATTACTTTTGTCTTTTCAAGGCATATATGGTGGTTTGTCTTACTTGCATGTTTTGCCAAGGCTGAGGAACGGGTTCTTTCCCTACGGATATCAGCACTATGTTCTTTTAGCTTGATGCTGACTGATCTACCTATTTCCCCGATATATTGTTCTCCACAGGAACAATTAATAATATAAATTCCTTTCTGTTGGAGATGCTCTGGGTTGTCTTTAACATATTTAATTCTTTGTTTAATAGTTGTCAAGGGTTTGAATGAGGTTTTGATATTCTTTTTTAAGAGAATTTTGGCTAGTTTGTCAGTTACACCATGAATATATGGAAGATAGGCGTTAGTGGCTGAGGAATTGTTGGTGTTGTTTTTATTGTTTCCAGATTTGGCTTTCTGAAAGGCTCTGAGGATATCTTTGCTATTATATCCAAGTTTCGAAAAAGCTCTTTTTAAGTACAAGATTTCTTCCTCGGTGTGGCTCTCATCAGAAATTCTACAGGCTCTAGTGAAGAGGGTTTGAAGAACCCCCATTTTTTGGGCTGGGTGGTGGTGGGAATCTACGTGGAGATAGTTGTCCGTATGAGACTTTTTCCTAAACACCTTGTGACCTATAGAACCATCCTTGTTTCTAACTAGGAGGATATCAAGGAAAGAGATGCAATTATTCTCTTCAGTTTCCATTGTAAATTTGATGTCATTAGAAATGCTATTAAGATAGTTTAAAAAGTTTTTAAGTTCATCATATCCATGGGTCAATCCACACTAGTGTCGTCCACAAACCTGATCCAAAATTTAGGTTTTAACAGGTAGGTGTCAAGAGCCTTCTTTTCGCAGAACAAAGATCTATATTCATAAATAACACATGACCAGATATGTGTTAACCATATAAATGCATATACAATCAAACATACAAGAATATGGAGGAAAACTTGAATAGCTTTATTAAGATCAAGAATAGAAAGATGATTACAACCAATAGTTCTGACCAAGCATCATCCTCCAGCAAGAAAGCTCTTCTTCACCTCAAGTAAAGCTTAGATCATCCAACACTATGAAGTTTCACCAGAAAACCAACAACACTTCTCTACAAGATACAAGATTTGAGCCTTTGGATCTCTATGATGAGGGATCCATATATAGATGATTGTAGGGAGGTGAGTCATCTTTTGGGGTCTTGATTAGTGTCCTCTCTCTGATAGTTCGTGATTCCACTTGGAGAGTGATGATCGCTTACTCATCCCTAGTCAAAAACAGAGAGGCAAGTGTTAGAGGGGAAGCTTTTGGAAGATTCCATGATATTCCACCTCGCAAATTGTCCCTGCCACTTGTCCATTCCTGACCATCGCACCCTACAGACAAGCCATTCAGTATGCATCGCACCCTTTACACTGGGAAGGTGATATGCATCACACCCTCTACACTGGGTATTCAGTATGGTCCAGTTTTGACCATTTTTGAGCAGTTTTTAGTGGAGAACCTCTGTGAGATGATGTAATCAGCTGACCTTGTTCCTTTAGGCAGTGAAGTAACACATCTAGGGACTTAGGAGCCCTTATTTTATGGACATTTATGATTGGGGTTGCACTGCCCAAAAATGTCTATAACAACTGCAAATTAGCTACCACTGGTCACCGACTGAAAACCGTTGTTTATATGCAAATTTTAGTCACTGTTTTAGTAACTAATTAGCCATTTTGTACTAGTGATACATGAACATTATTTCAGCTATGGATGTTCATGTAATGTAATTTGTATATATTTTCATATGGAAATTTTATTCATACATTCATTATTTTAGTTTATCGATTTGTTATTTATTTCGTTAGTTTAAATTTTTTTGTATAGTATAACTTTTATTAAAAAAGATAACAATTTTGATTTCTAGTTTCATAGATTAAGAAAAGAAGTTCTACATTACTATGATGCAAGTCATGCTGATACTTAAAATGAACTGAAATATATCATAGTTCAATCAAAAAACACAAATAGGATTGAAATAAGTTTTAAATTCATTTTTAAAAGATGTCTGGTAAAAAACAAATAATTTTTATTCAATTTTATTTCTTTTGAGGTCATTTACAAGAGCTTAGTCATAACATGATATAAGTCATATGTATCAGAATTTAATATACCAAAACAATTAATGATATGTTTCTATAATTTTATATAATTTTATGAAATTTCCTAAATTTACTTGGTTATCCAAATATTTCAATCAATTCCTTATCTTATGACCTTCAATTAATAACATCCAAGAAATAAAAATTTACAAAATAATAAATTTGATTTCTAGTTTCATAGAATAAGAAAATAAGTGCAATCTTACTATGATTCAAGTCACTTTGATACTTAAAATGGACTAAAATATATCATGTACATCAAATTGGCTTGTAGAAAGTGTCTTTTAGTGCAATCAATGTATGTTAATTTAAACAATTAATGATATGTTCCTATAATTTTATATAATTTTATGAACTTTCCTAAATTTACTTAGCTATCCAAGTATTTCACGAAATTCCTTATCTCAAGGTTCAATTAAAAAACACAAATAAAATTGAAATAAGTTTTATTCAATTTTAAAATATATCCTGTAAACAACAAATAAGTTTTATTAACTTTTGATGTAATCTACAAGAACTTAGTCATAACATGATATAAGTCATATATATTGGAATTTAATATACCAAAAAAATTAATGATATGTTTTTACAATTTTAGATAATTTTATGAACTTTTCTAGATTTACTTGGCTATCCAAGTATTTCAATCAATTCCTTACCTCAAGGTTCAATTAAAAAGCACAAATATGATTGGAATAGGTTTTATTCAATTTTAAAAGATGTCTTGTAAACAACAAATAAGTTTCATTCACTATTATTTCTTTTGATATTATCTACAAGAGGTTAATAATAACATGATATAAGTCATATGTATTGGAATCGAATATACCGAAAAACAACAAATGATATCATGTCTATAATTTTATATAATGTTATTGAATTTCTTAAATTTACATAGCTATTCAAGTATTTCAATCAATTCCTTATCTTAAGGTTCAATTAAAAAACTCAAATACGATTGAAATAAGTTTTATTCAATTTTAAAATATTTCAAGATGTAAACTAAAAATATATTCGATTTTATTTCTTTTGAGGTTATCTACAAAATCTTAGTCATAACATTATATATATATATATATATATTAAGTATCTGTGTGTGTGTATATGTGTCTTGCACTTTTTACAATCTAATATGAAGCGTGTGTGTAACTCTTTCCATGCTTTATAGCAAACTAACACATGGTGTTTATTAATAACATAAAAATATTTCAATGTTGTTCATAGCCTAGATAGTTAAATTTCCATTTTAAATACAATAATATTATATCAACTTGGTTAAATTATTAATGGACTAAATTTTAGATCTTTCTTGATTCTAAATCTATGGGGTCCCCGGCTGCGGGTGATTAGTTTGTTCATAAATGAACGGTACGCCTCATTAAAAGGCAAGTGGCAGCCCGCTCCAGACGTGTGGACGGAAGCGCCTCGATACCACATCCTCCGTCTGGCTCAGTTTAATGCAGCCATTACTTTGCATGGGAGAATGGTAACGCAGCATTATATTTCATTCTGCTCCATCGGCTCGACAATGCATTATGCAAGGGTGGTAATGGTGGGTAAGGTCTGTAACTGGTCGCGGGGTTTAGCCTGCAACTCGCTCAGCTTGTGGATGAGATTGTTTTGGCCGAGTGTGACAGGCTTTAGACCTCAACCCCCTGTGCAAAAGGCCCTGGTCTTCATCCTGGCGTGCTCTGGCTCTCTGGTTTATCTGTTTCAAAATAATTTGGCACCTGTGTGGTCTCGTTGGCTCCAAAGCTTTTGGGCTCTAGGCCACACTCTCGGCGTTGCCCTGGTTCACTCCGGTTAGCATTCGGGGGTGGTAAGCTTTGGTTTTTCCCTGTTTGTCATTTCAATTGATATTTCCTCACCTGGTCGGCTTTTGTGTGGCGAAAGGCTCCTTTGTACACCAGGCAGCATGATACCAGCATGCCACGAGAACGAATGCGGCAACCCAGCCGAAGGGGAGGCTCACGAGGTGGCGCTCGTGGGCGAGCTTCTCCTCCACGGTCCTCAGCCTCATTTGGTTCTCCGTCCAAAGAAAGTAACTCTCCAGGTGCTCGGAGGGGCTGCGGCAGAGGACGAGGGCGGGGTGGCACAGCGATGCATTCGCTTGGCTCTCACCCTTCTACGCAGTTCCGGTTCCCCTGTGTTCTGGACAACGCCACCTTTTATGTTACTGTTCGGCTCAAGAAATGCGAGCACACTGACCGACCGACAGCTCCAGCGGAGCCACAACCACCCTCACCTGTTCAAAGCACTCGATTGCAGCCTGCGGAGGCCTCGGGTGCGGCTGCGGGAGCGACTGCTGGAACAAGCGAGCTTGCACGCAATGAACCTCCCTACATGGATTCAAGCGCCTCTAACCCCTACGCCTGCCGAGTGGTGGAGGAACAACCGTCCACCTCCATGGATGAGTAAGTCCTCTGCTTGGCTGCACTTTCAGTTCCAGAATGGCGGCTCCATAGTTTTTGCTTGATATTCATCATCGTATGTAATGTCTGTCAAGTGTCTTGGGAAGGGTATGAATGGAAGCTCTGAGTCTGTAATGGGATCGGGTAGCATAGCTCAATGTCTGTTACGTGTCTTGTCTCTGGATCGTTGGGAAGTTCCGAGTCGTTTTGGCAGGGACAGGAAGCAATCTGCGTGTAACTAGTTTGTTATCTGCGTGTAACTAGTTTGTCATGTGTCCTGGTCTAGAGTCAGTGGACAGCTCCTTAGCTCCACGGTTTTCAGGTTTATGTTCAGGTTTATGTTCAATGGCGGCCATCTTAGCATGGCGGATGTACTCTTTTGTAACAATTTTTGTATAATATAATAGCAGTAGTCAAATTTACACAAAACAAAATATATATATATATATGGGGTTCACATAAGGATCCTATTCCTAAAAATAAATGCTCTTGGAAATTCAGAAAACTTTAGAAACTTAATCACTTCATAGAACCTAAATATTATATAACATATATACACCATTATGAATCCATCATAGACTAGAGGGAAACAATTCTCTATGAATTTTATTCACATTCAAAATTGCAAAAATACAAAAGTATTCAATTATCACATTTCTAAATTACAAAATTCATATGTTGATTTCTTCTACTATATTAGATTACACTTGATTGTTATAGACTCACCTTCAGGGCTTTGCATTTTCATCATCTACTCATCTGACTAATGGGTGATATGAGTGAAAGTGTCCATAATACATCCATGGTCAGATTTTTTCATCTTCCATTTCCTTGGTTCAAATATCTTTATTTTGATTCCTATGAGAGTGATCTGAGCTTCTATGACTAGATGATTGTATTGGCAAGATATATATTCAAGCATAAAATCTCTATAAATGATGTGACAACCCTATTTTTTAACCTTCTAAAAAAGATGACCCATCACAACCATGTCACCAATTTGATATGTGAATTATCCCTCTTCATACAGTCACACCAACCTACTTTTCACGTATGTGCATCATATCAAATAGTAGGTCACATTATCTTATTTTCCTAAGGGGGAAGTGACAGTAAAAACATTGCCTATAACCAAAATAAAAGATATGTATTTTTTGTATGTTCAAGATTTCAATTTATAAATGAAACCGTTAATTATAGACACCACATGCCTTCCTTTACGACATCAGAGACTCGATCATGATCAAGTGAAACGATGATCTCTTCATTGTGCATCTCTTGCCACATTAGAATTGGATGAGGTTCCTTTGGATTTAGAGGGAAAATTTTCCATGTTTTCATGTAACCATGTTTTTCATATTTATCAAGTCTACATCCATCAACACCAATGCAAAAATCACAAAAACATGCGAGCTTTCTCATCTTTATGTCCAATATTTCCCCCATGTATTTACTCTGCACTAAGTGTAATTCCCTTATTCCTTTTATAGTATTAAAATACCAAGGAATGGATATATTCACATCTCTAAGTTCAAAATTCCAGAAGAACATATGCACATGCCTAATAGATATGTGACCCTTATGTCCTAAATGGGATCTACACCACTTGACCACCTCTAGTGATGGTTTGAGTTGATCTTCATCATGACTCATTTGTTACCTCTTAAGTGCTTGCTTCACACAAGCACCTGCACCATCATGCTCACCCTTTCCATGTAGGGTTTCAAAATAGCTCCAAGTATGTTGAATTTTTGTCTTCTTGTGTAGCCAACTCAAACGATAAAAATTGTGTGTTGTCTTGAACTGCCTTGCACAAACGTATGACAATGTCCAATGCTTTCTGAATGTTATGCCATTTTTTTAATGATTTATAAATTAGGTCAAAGAAATGTTGCAAAAACAATGTGTCATGATAATGTAGAAGTGATACTCCTTAATCACATCACATGACTCGTTAGTGCTATACCTACCATCAACATTAAATTGTGCATATTCTGTACAGGACATGTATGAATATGGACACTTGGTATAAGTGACAGTACTCACTTTGGATTTCTATATGAGAAAATGTGTAATTCTTGGCAAAATATACCACTGATAAGATTCTTCTTGTTTAGAATACTTCGTGGGAATGCTTAAATTTAGAATATTTACACCTGGACTTGTGTGATTATTTGGCATATTAATAGATCTAGTTTTGAAATGCCACCATGAATTATGAAATAGGAATCTCATCCTCAACATAGTTTATCCTTGTAGGAGCCAAAGTTGAAGAAATTCTTTTATTTACCACACATATTCATATCGCTTCCATGTGACGGTGACATTTGACATCCCAGACTAGTTGGGATCAATAGGAAAGTTCCTATGGAACAATGCCAAATCACCACGTGCAGTGCATCTTCTCCCACCTACACATCATTTCTTGTAAAATAACTCTTTAGGCTCCCTTCTGCATAATATTGATGAAACAAAACTGCGCATTGTAGGAGGAGGAGGGTCACCATGATAGTTCTTTTTGTAAAATTCCCAGAAACTCTCATAATGAAGTTGGAATTAAACACAGTATGGGAAACAACAAATGTCATAGATTGTATTAGGCCTAATAAAACATGGTTTCAATGTTTGAAACATCCTTATGGATATCTACAATGTGCTTAGTGTCATCTACATACTCACCTTTAGCTATGTGATTTTGTACAAAATTATTTCTATATGGAATAGCATGGGAATGACTCTCCCAAAAATCTACCACAAGTGCTTTGATTCTCACTATAAGCCTATATTGGTAGTGTTTTCTAGTGATAAGAGCCCAACAAGTGGATTCATCATTTTCATTTATTCGAACCCTAAATTTGGTATGCTTGTGCAATATTTGTCTCGAGACATGGAGCAATTTTGACATCTTTTCCAACTTTTGTTGTCTTGATGTACTTGGTGCATCAGTAGTAGTTGTAATTTTGCTACGAGAAGCTCGAACATCAAGTTTACTTGATTTTACAAACATAGAGAATGTCTTTGATATATTTTCATTGACATTTATACGTTTCTTCCTTCTTTTAATATCTTGGATACCCAAAATCTTTGTGGCATGTTTTAGTTTCTTATGTTTCATCAACCCATGCAGTATTTGAGCTTATGCAACAAATAAATGTTCCTCAAAATATTTCCCAATGATATTACTGACATGCTCCCTAATAGTGTGAGCAAGGAGAGGCTCCCCAAGGTCCTCTATTGTGCTTGCATCCAAATTTATGCAAACCTTCCACCCTTTCCAAACCACTACAACTCCCTGTTATCCTATCAACTTGAGAGGGAACAACATGTTCTTCTGGTGGTTGATCAACTTGATAGGGTACATATTGTTCCTCTAGTGGTTGATTAGCTTAATAGGGTAGATCTTGTTTTCCTAATGATAGTTGATCAAATTTATAGGGCACATTTTGTTCCTCATGTGTTTGATCAATTTCTATCTCCTACATAATGGTAATTCAAGTGAATCATAAGTATTTAATAGTATATCTACACATGCTTATTTAGGAAATCACTATAGGTAGAAGGTCATGATATGCTTGGCATGGTAGCCCCCTATTTTCCTTTTAATTTAGGGATATTTGATGGCAACTTGGCTGGCATGGGGAACATTGCTCATTATGGGCAATGGGTCATTTGTGAGTTTCAACAAATCTGGGAGATTTAAAGAAGAAACAAAATGGTATCTTGTTGGTGTTAGCCATGATGTAATGATCTTGTGTGTTGGTGTACAATGCGGAGTAGTATTGGTTGGGGTACCCTACAAGGTGGGGTTGGCTGGATTACCTTGCAGGATAGTGTCTATATTTCCTTGGGGGCTAGTGGAGGGGGTTCCTTGAGAGGATCTAGATCCAAATAAGGTGGCTCCAAGAATGGATGTTCCAAACAAGGTAGCTTGGTCTTGTCTTTTCTGCCAAAATGGTGACAGACCAGGAACTCCTCTCGGTAATGGTGGGAGATTTTGTAGGCACCTAGAGTGATGGGCAACCCTTAGGTCCCCTATGGTTCCCTAGTAAGTTTGTGGGAAAATATGGTGAGGGGGATTTTATTTAGGATAACCAAATAGATCACATACATAAGACAAATAAAAAAATAAATGGTTGATTTTCCCTTTAATTCTAATGTGTGAAATAATTAAGCAAAAAGGTTTTGGGAGGTTTTACATATGAGAAAATTTCTTAAAAATACCAACATCCTTCCACTCAAGTAGTAATTGAGCCTTGTGAAGATTTTATAGTAGGCTACTATGGGAACATCATGAATTTCCCTAGTGACGAGTCCAACATCCAAAAACCAACCAAGGCATGGAGAGGTTTATAGTGGTGGGTACTAGGGCTACATCTCAAAAGCATTGGAAACAGTTCTAGTAGCTTAACCAAAATCACATCAGGTGGCTCATGCTCGTACACTCACTAACTATAGGGAAATATGCCATACTATTTGGCCACTAAGTTACCTACATCTGGTGGAAACAAATGAGTCTCTGCTTTTGGTTGTCATTTTTAGACCCAGAACCCCTACCAAGTGTCAAGAGACAACAAGGAAGTTTCTGATAATTTTCCACCTAAGCCTTATCCCCTTCATGGGTTTATTGTCATTACCATATTTGGCACTGGATAATGTAGGATTTTAAGCTCCCTAAAAGACAAATTATATGTTTCAAGATGAAAACAACAACAACGACTGTGTTGCCCACCCTCATGGTTATAACCTAAACTATAAATTATCTTGTGTTCCCTGTAGGGAATTTATTGTGTTCAAGTTAAGGTTTTCTTAGAGATTCTTTTCTTCACTTAGGGTGTGAAAAATATGTAAGATCATAGAAGCTAAATACAAAGATTCCAAAATAGAATACCCTTTAAACCAAGTTTAAGTGAGTTTAGTGTGTGTAGTGAAGGTGCGTGCAAGTGAAATTGTGAACATACAAAGTGTGAATTGCAATGACGTGGATATGTGATGATCTTTTATAATTCCCATAATACACTATGTGATGTTTGTTCCTTGCAAGAAAATAAAAGATGTGTGGATAGTGGGCCACTTACTCTTTCCACGTAACTTGATTTAATTAAATTTTCCAAAAGAACCATTCAAATATATGTATGCTTACCTAGATTAATATTCATTTTATTAATATTTACTCAACTTATACATGTTGATGCCTAGAACAAATTGAAGTCACATAAAGCCATTATAGATTAATCATATGAACAAATAAATTTCATCAAACTGAGCCATTTAAATAACTCTAATTTGTTGCTTATGCATAAATAATGATTTAACTTCAAGGGATGCCACAATTGAGAACACCGAATAGAGGAATCCCCATGTAAAGGATAATAAATTTTCAAACTAGTTGAAGGTATGCAATTTGTAAAATATTTGCAAAGTCAATATACCTATTTCCTAAGTAATCTAGTCCCACAAGTAATAATATCTCTCCACTCTCCCCTAAACACATATTTAAGAAATGAAAGAACTTAACCATTTGGGCATATGATTGAAGGGTGTGTGATAAATGTGATCTATTGTTAGATAGAACCCCAAATTTTTACTAGTGAATCTAGGTTTGAAGCTTTGTTTGGTTTCACAACAAGTCACATTTACCTAGTGAAGCATTTGACATTTTTCAAAATTAGTTCTTCTTAACAAAAATTTTCATTTCTTTAAAAGACTATATAAATCCCAAACTAAAAGTGATTCCTACTATAACAAGGTTGGTATTATATTTTTTTCCATATATCTCACTCAAAAAAAATTTCAATTAAAATCAAATGCCAATTAAAAGGGACTGTGAGAAGAGAAGGAATTATATTTAAGTTATATAAAAAAAAAAAGTGTTAGGAATAAAATTAGAAGAATTTGAGAGTTTACTATAGAAGACAAAGAGAGTGGCTCAAATATGAGAAGAGGATGAAGGACTATTAAAGTTGATGAAGAAGATATTTTATAATGATTTGCAAGGTTTTTGAACTAAAGACTAATAGAAATTAAAGTTTACTCTCATATATGAAGTCTAAATACATATTGAGGGAATTATTACTAATTTAATGATATGGAGAATATTTTGAATTTGAGAGAATGGGATATTTTTTGAAAAATCAAGATAGTGATCACCAAAATTGAAAGGCCAAGTTTATTTCATGAAGAGAAAAAAATTATTTATTTATAAATTTATACAAATTTAATTATATAAGACAATTTGTGACTAAAAAGCCATACAATACATAAATACACACTCCATACAAGAAGGAACCTATTCAACTAGTTTTTAAGTATGTTAATATTTGAAAGCCTACTATACAAGATCAAATTAGTTGGAAATGGTTTTCTTGATTAGAAGCACCTTCTCATCTAGCGTTTTAAAACTTGTAACTAAAATTGCCATAAAAAATAGTAAGAAGAACTTTATTAAAGGAAGAACTTAGCATAGCTATAGAGTATTTCACAATTATAAACAAAAGGTGGAAGAAATGTGGGATGAGAAGTATAATAAGACCAATGAAATTGTTGATAAGGAAACAAAAAGAAATCAAGAGAGAGAGGTTTTAATGGATTCAAAGAACAAGGAAGACACTTCAAGATATTATCAACAATGGATTTACATTGTTATCATTTGTGGTAAATATGGGCACAAGTGATTTGAGTGTTTCTTTTGGGAGAATGTGCATGGAAATTTTAGCACAACAATCAATTAGGGCACAAGGAGGGGGTAAGAGGATTTAAAAAACTATATGTTTATATAAGGAACCTTTTTTATGCATGTGCAAATAAGGATATCCAATGTCTAAAGTTATATTTTCAATTATTTTCATCAAATCTTGACAAAGTTTTATAAGCTTCCTCTTTTTTACTTTTGAACCATACTTTGCAATATATATCATAATTAAATGTTGAGAAACAATTAGATGAAAATTGACATTAGATTGCCACAATGTAAGAAGATTAACATTTTAAAAATTTAGCATATCATCAATACGTGCATGCTAATTTATATATTTTTCATTTATAATATATGAATTTAATATTGATTAATCACATGAGCCTTTAGTGGAGCATTGTAGTGATATGCATTAACACACCTTTTTGTGCAAGAACAAATCTACACAACACTTTGTATGTGTTTAAAAAATATGTTGTATTTAAAAAATTCTCATAACCTTCATGTGAGAATTGAAAGAACAAAGTCATGAGGTTTTCAAAGGTAGGCATCATCATTTAGGATTGAAGGAAATATTAAATATTATATATGATGATGGATGTCACAAATATTTAATGTTGCTGTATGTTTAACAAAGAATATATTCTCAACACACACATTGGAAAGAGGGACACTCTTTCTCCTTAATCTTGACACATTTTCTCTCTTTTAACTTTTACAAGGATATCAAGCTTCAATAAAACTAATTTTTATAGGTTTTGGACCACCTATGTGACAACCATTTTTGCTACTACCTCTTGTAAATATTGCCATGAATTGTAATTCATACATAAATAATATATGGAAATGTAATGGTTTTTTGGTTAAATAACATCCTCGATTTTTGTGGGTTATCCTAAACCATTACAATTTGAAGGTGGTTCATAATTTGCATGAATTCAAGTGGTTTCAGAAAATTCCAATGAACCATTTATTACACCAAGTTATTTTTCTTTAGTTGTTGTTACATCTCAATTTTTAACTACATGGTATTACTTTCAATACTTATTTGATCTTAGTTCTATTGTTTTGATTTCCCATTTTTTTCTTCTTTGGAATCATATTTCCTAATGCATACAATATGGAGAAGGTAATAGGAGAATTGAGACAACTTGAATTACCTGTATTTGCATGAATTTGTTGAATTGTATAATCTTGTTGTTATCTCAACGTTTGTCGTCTTTTTCTGATCCTTTTTTTAGGCTTTTCTTGCGCTTCCTCCATGCTTAGCGCTTTCTCTCCTTTTCAAGATTGAAATCTCCAATTTCCCATGTTTGATGTGAATTTTTGTGTAATTTCCATGTTATATTACTTTCTATGAATGCATATTTGTTGTTATTTTTCTATGTATGCACATTCATATTTGTTTTTTCTTTTTGGGGTGGTAGTAGGAGCTTGATCAAGCTCTTAGGTCCATAGCGTTTCCATCAATTCCATCAATATAGTTGGTGTTCGGTTGGTGGGTGGTTATTTTTGCAATGACTTGATCGAGCCTCTAATTAACCATGTTAATGGCTCGATCAAGGGTTTCTTAAAACCTTAATCGATTTATTTGAAATTTTATCTAAGGTGCTCGATCGAGCTATTGAGGTCCTAAAAAATGCAGTTTTAGTACCCCTTATGCATATTTATCTGCAATACCATTTTGTACCCTTGCAGGCTTAAGGCATAATTTGTCCTTAGGTGGTGAAGTTGATCATGTTGGATTCATGAAGGAATCCTCTATCCAAATGGCATATGAGTTTGACATTTTTAGATTCATATGATATTTTAATCTAATTTATTTTAAACATAATGCTTGAAATTTTTTTGGACAATTTCAAAGTGGCTGAATAAAAAATCAATAACACAAAATATACACAAGGATAAAATTTCAAAAAATACCACTACATTTTTTATGAGTCCTCTTCAAAAGGTACTCTTGGTTTTGAATTTACTTAAATAGTAGAAACAAATCTTACGTCAACATGTGTCTACAAAATCAATTTGAAATATTACTTCGCCAACTTCAAAATAATCATTAGAAATATAATTTAGTATAATTTTTTTTTAATTATTGCATAACTTAACTCTGTCCATGTAGATCATATATATATATATATATATAAGCACGATATTCTAAAAATTACACATTTTAGACTAGGATTTAATGGAAAATTGATACATTATACGACAAGAAATTGTTTAGCAAAAAATATCATTAGGACAATAACATAATTATCCACAAATTGTTTTTTTTACTCTAAATCAAAATTCACAATTCTTATATGAATTTTGAGGGCTTCAACTTGGTAAAAGAGTAAACTTTTGAAATTTCATCACCATATTTGGCTGAAAAGTGTAACCCCCATCTTCATGCATTCATCTAAGGACAAGTGAAAATAAATATTATGTGGAGACATGGTCAACTACCTATAATATGAACTGACTTGATTGTTGAGCTTTTCCCACCACTATGTCGATGTTGATTCATTCTATTTTATATCAGACTATAAATAAGTTGCACCAAATTTGATTTACGTATATTAACTTGACACGAAGTTTTGAAAACTAGGGTACAAAGCTGACTATCACAATTTGTTCAAGCCAGTTGAGCTGATTTTGTCTTGTTCCACTGGATATGTTATACACTGGATAACAAATTTCTAGACATAGGCATTTAGTTGCGAAATATGAAGAGTTGAGGTGGAACTTTGAAGAACAAGAAAAGTTACCGGATTTTGGTAATAGAAGTGTTAATATTGCACACACTAGAAAAATTGGTAACGCGAATGCAAAGAGAAATGAATATCATAATTTCTTCAAAATCAAAATCATCAAAGACACATGCAACATTTGCAAGTCATTGATAATTTCTTCGCTCTCTTATCTGTCAACCATATTTCGTCTTTGCTTAGAAATACACAATCTACTATCAACTTGATCAATGCTACTTACCCCTAAATAAATTTTAGTTAAAAAATTAATCCCATTAAAAGAGAATTCATGAATGCACAAAATAAGTGTTGTGTGATATGGAAGTCTGTAGAAGAAATGTGTGAAGTGATGAATATGTGCGAAGGGAAGAAGATGTGGAATAGAAACTTGCACTTCCACACCTTCCACACTACACTTCTTCATCTTTCACATCTCCCACTTCTTCATCTTTAACAACTACATTCGATAGACTGTAGTAAAAAATCATCTTAGCTCATGGCAAGTGCATCAAGATTTAAGAGTACTCACATCATATGAAAATAAGATTTGTGATTGTTGAAGCATAGACTATCTTTTTCATTCAGGATTTCTTGGAAAGTACATCATCGGTTTCCAATTCAGCCTAAATGGAATCTCTAGCATGTGTTAGCTATCGATAACAAGGAACAACATAGTACATTATTGTAACATAACCATTTGGCTATTATGTGTTTGTCACATAGACTTACCCCCTTTCCATCATTCACCACTTCTTAAACCCTAATTTGTCCCTTCCACCTCACACCTGCATAATGAATTGTCATTAATAGTGAATTAATAGTGCATCACAATAGCTTTATGTTAAAAATTTCATTACTTTGGTAGGTGCTAATTCACCTCTATCAGAAATTTGGATCTTTGAGTACTTTCCATGTGATAGTTAGAGATAATTTAAGCCCAATTAAAAGTCAAAGATGTGATCTTATGCGATGTCAACTTTGGAGATAAAAGTTTATGTAAGGCGACAAAAGCTCAAAAAAAATTCCTATCTTTTAAAATAACTCTACAGAGAGAAAATGCACATTCTCAAAAAGCGAACAAGCCCATATCTTGTATCATAATGTACACAATGTTCATCCTTTGCTTTATATACAAGAAGTATATGACAGATTAAAGTTATTGGGCAAAGTTTATGTGTCTTAAAATTTGTATTCTCCATATATTTAGCTATCTCGTTGGTTGGAAGGACTTCCTAAAGATTCATATTTTGAGCTAGTTTAGTTTATTGCTAAAAAACACTAGGAACTTTCAAGTTACTTCCAAGATGTACTTTTGTTGATCTGAAGATAAAAAAGAGGCTAAAAAATGAAAGTTCTTAGAAACTATCCAAACGAGTGTCAAATTGTAATGTTCATCATCCTGATTCAAAAGTTGCTTGAATCACCTCAATCTGATGTCGTATCAAGAAGTTATGACATTTTCAAGTTTTTGACCAACAAATAAAAAGTTAGCAACAGGGTTGACTGAGTTGTTGACTAGGCAGTCCGTATAGCTGACAACATCAACTCCTTGTTGTAGGTTTTAACTCTGTACATAAATTACCTGTAAAATAATTCTTAAAAAATAGAAAATAAATAATGGCGAGAGCTTAAAACATCAAACAAATATGTATAAAAATTTTCCCTTGTGAAACCAAGTCCATATATAAATGTATCAAATTTATGATACCACATCCTTGTTGATTGTTTTAATCCATATAAATAATTTTTTTAATCCGCATACCAGTTCTTCCTTACCCTTCACCGCAAAGCCTTCAGGTTGCTTCATGTAGATCTCTTCTTCCAGATCCCCGTGAAGAAATATTTTCTTCACATCCATCTGTTCTACCTCAAAATCAAAAGCCACGACAACAGATAAAAGTAATATAATAGAAACTACCTTGGTAACAGGAGAAAGTTATCACCAAAATCGATTCCCGACACCTGTGAATAACCTTTTTCTACCAACTGAGATTTTTATTTCTCCACCTTGCCTTCTGTATTCATACTCTTCTTAAACACCCATTTGCTGCCAATGGGTTTCCTTCCAACCGAAAACTGCACAAGATACCAAGACTCATTTTTGTGCAAATATTCCATTTCATCAAGCATGGCTTCTTTCCTAAGTTTTCCATCATGTGCATCTACTGCTTCTCTCACATTTTGGGATCATCATCAGTAATAGATAAAGAAAAATGTTAACAGAAAGTATATGGATTATACCTTTCTGGCTACCTTCTTTCTCGAACTGATCTTCTCACAATTGGAGTTTGTGGCTATTCATCTTCTGATTCCTTTTCTACTGTAGAGTCTAATTCTTCCTCATTTAGCTCAAACTCTATCTTCCCAGGTTCCTTTGGTAGGAATTCATGTTTAATAACATATTTCACCTCTCTAAACACCACATATCGGTTGTACACAACCTTACTTGTTTATGGGTTTCAAAGCCTATAACCATTTAAACCATCTTTATACCCAATACCTAATAAAGATGCACCTTTTAGATTTACTATCCATCTTGGTTCTTTTATCCTTTGGAACATGTACATATGCATCACATCCAGATACCCTCAGATGTGAAAGAGAGGGTTTCTTACAAGTCCACACCTCTTGTGGAGACTTATCCTCCAACACTAATGAAGATGATCTATTAAACAGGTAACATGCAGTCTCCACCGCCTCTGCCCAAAATTCCTATCCTAACTCGACACCACTGAGCATGATTCTTGTCTTTTCCATCAACGTTTTGTTCATTCTTTCTGTAAATCCATTTTTCTAAGGTGTGTATGGAATAGTCTTTTGTCATGCTATACCACACTTCTTACAAAAATATTCTAATTCCTTCTTACATAACTCTCCACCATTATCTATCCTCAACACCTTTCTCCTCTTCTCTATCTAATTTTCCACCAGAGCCTTAAATTTTTTAAACCTGTCAAAGACTTCAGATTTCTTCCTAAGGAAATATATCCATGTATTCCTTGAGAAGTCATCTATAAATGATACATAGTACATAGACTTACCCAGTGATGGAACCGACATAGGTCCCAGGATCAGAACTTGGCTTTGATACCAAATGAAGGTTTTAACCATGTACAAAAATTACCTACAGATGAATTCTTAAAAAACAGAAAATAAGAAATGGTGAGAGCATAAAATATCAAACAAATATACATAGATATTTTCCCCTAGATCCTAAAATCGCGACTATCAGATTGATATTTCATTATATTCATTTCAATGATACAATACATATATATACATGCCAGATCATCCATAAAACCCAATCCATTAACCCTGGATTAGAACATAACCGTAGTTCCCTTGATCAGATCTACAAAATACCATGGGTAGAAAACCATCATGCCCAAAATCATGTGCGAATTCCATGCACAAATCCATAGGTAGGTCTGGCCACCTAATATAGGATCCCAAAAAAACACTAGGGTAATGCCCCAAACCCCATTCAGGGGGGCTACCAACCCCTTACAAACCCCTCGATAGCGGGGGCTTCCACCCCTTGTGACTCGCCCCCGCTAACCCCCCATCTTCGTGCCTAGGGCTAGTCATGGAAATAATATAACACACACCCAACAACTATGTAGGGTATGGATGACGGTGGATCAATCTAGGCTTAACACATGGCCCAATTGTATAGGTGTAGGTGGCGCAATTTTATTGGTCGTTGTTAATTGGGCTGACCAATCATGAGGCACCACGTGGCCCAATGAGAGGGCACCACATGGCCCTCCTTTATTAGCTAAAATTTTTGTATAAGGGTCGAATGGCCTCGACGACATTCAACCCCTTGACCTGCTACACAATATTTTAATGCCTAACCACCAAGCCATCGCATTATTTCTTAACTACTAAAGGTTTCCAAGTATATTTAAAATGGGGTGTCATTGTATTTGGGGGCAGGGACTGGGCAATGAGCCCTCACCCTTGGTCACATTCGACACCATATGCTTGTGGTGGAAGGGAGTGGGGTGGGGTGGTTAGGTCGCAGCCCTGGGTCTCATATAGAACCCATGTGACCACAGTTGGAGCGGAGTGGCGGGGGATAGGGAGTAGGGGCTGGTGTGTGGCCCCATCCCACCACCACATGGCCTTCAATGTGACTAAAGGTGGGTAAGGCAGGAGCCAAAGCCAATGAATACGTGTAGTTCATCCCAGCCCTTAGATATATTATGCCACCATATGATCGTGCCAACCAGAGTGGAGGGATAAGCTGGCGGGGGTGTGCAGTTAGCCTTGACTCCCAACCATATTGCATCCCCATGACCTTGACTCGATGCCTTAGGGGTTATGGCACATTTTAACTACGCGACAAATTGCACCTCTTTTAACAAGAATCCCACAAGTCCCGAGTGAAATTATCACTCATCAGACTGTGTAAAGGGTGAATCTATCACACAGTTAGCAATGTTTGCCAAATTGCAGGACATATAGTATAACTTGGCTCCAAGAAGAATAATTTTCTCAATTTTTAACCTTTTTGAGCTTAAGAAGAGCCTAGATAGGGGTTTTTGAGTGCTCTAGACTCAATGCTAGCCTCTGATTTCTAATTTTTGCATATATGATGGATTTTTTCAGAGTCAATTCCTTTAGTGCTAGAGGCAGATAGATTTGTGAAGCAAGATGAAGGCATATTTGAGAATGGAAAGAGACTAGTTAGAGGTTTTCTAGCCTTCCAGTTTCATCTGTAGCAGTTGTTACTTCAGTAGAGTAGCTATTTTTAGTGTTTTATCAATGTTCTTATGAGAGAAGCCCTTTTCAACACTTCATTGTGAAGTAGTTGTATGTTTATGCTTATTGATTTTAGATGAAGTACAAGGACCTATTATGAGAGAGTCCTTTTTATGTTGACATGATCATGACTTGTTGTAGGGAGTCATAATTTTGAGTGAAAGTTATTTGTAGGAGAAATATGCCACTCCAGAGTCAACAATTTGTTATGTTCTCATTTGCTACTAAAATCAATAAAGCAGCCATTGGAACAGGGCCTGGAGACATAGCCCAGGAGGGGCAAACTCTGCTATCACTTGTTGGTTTCTTCTCTTCATGTTTATCATATTGAATTGCATATATGTTGTTTCGCTGTCAAGTTCATGTGAAAGCTTAACTCAATCATCTTTGAAGATGATGTGAAAGTAATTTTACCTTTAAAGACCCATTTTGCTATAACTTGTTAGCCATTTTTAATTCCTCCAGGCCGAGGAAAGGAACCCAAAGGTAACCACAAACCACTTGGAATTTTGATTCTAGCCCTTCTAGCTTCAGAGAGGGCTCTCTCTATCAAAATCATTAGTCACTTAGATCTTGGGATAGGTATGGTGCTCAAAGTGATATATGTTTTAAAGGTTTGTTGGCAAGGGAGAAGACAAATCCATTAGGCATGGAGTCATGTTAAGTTGATGATTTTCCAATTAAAAGAGGAAGAGATGAGGAATATTCTACAGGGGTAAGGTAGGAATTCCTTCTGGCATTTTTAGTTTAATTCAATGTAGAAGGGTGAGTATAATAATGGTGGAAACAAAATATAGAGTATCAAGTTGTGGGATTAATTTTAAATTCCATTTAAGAAGAAAAAATAGGGTGTTTGGCAAACTATATGAGAGCATTTAAAAAAAAAATGAATTCTGAGATAATTCTGGTTTAACCAAACAAGAATACCTACCACTCTTATGCTTTATTACAAAAGTAAAACTTTGCAGAAATTCTACCCACTTGGCATGTTTCTGATTTAGCTTTAGCTAGTTATTGATAAGCTGTAAGGCATGATTGTCTGAATATAATATGAATTATTTTGGCAAAAAATAATGTCTCCACTTGTTCAAAGCCTACACAATAGCATAAAACTCCTTATCATAAGAGGAATATTTATTCTTTGCATCATTCAGTTTCTCACTAAAATATGCTATCGGTCTTTGCTCCTAACTCAAAACTACGCCAACTACAACACCACTAACATCTGTTTCTACTTGAAAGACTTTCTCAAAATCTAGAAATGCTAAAATTGACTTCTCTGTGGTTTTTTTCCTCAGCAAGTTAAAACTTTTATCTGCTGCCTTTGTCCGCTGAGATGGCTGATTGATCTCCTTGATTGTCTTAAGGATCAGTGCACAAATTTGACTAAAGCCTTTGATAAAATTTCTGTAAAAACTTTCAAGTCCATGGAAGCTTCTTACCTCAAATATGCTTCTGGGAGTAGGCCAGTTCCAAATTTCTTGGACCTTCTCTAGATCCATCTTCAAGCCTTCTTTAAAAACTACAAATCCCAAGTAAACCAGTTCCTCCTTCATGAAACTACACTTCTTCAAATTTATTAGTAGTTTCTCTTTCTGCAGAGTTCTTAGGACCAACATAAGATGCTCTAAATGATCCTCTTTACTTTTACTAAAAACCATAATATCATCAAGGTACACAATAACAAATTTACCTGCATACTCCTTCAAGAATTCATTCATTAGCCTCATGAATGTACTGGATGCATTAGTGAGCCCAAAAGGCATCTATAACCACTCATACAACCCACTATTTGTTTTGAATGCATTTTTCCATTCATCACCTTCTCAAATTCTTATTTGATGATATCCACTCTTCAAATCTATTTTAGTAAAGTATCTAGATCCACTCAAATAGTCCATTAAATCATCCATGTGTGGCAAAGGAAATCTGTACCTGATTTTGATCTTATTGATAGCTCTGGAATCTGTGCACATGCGCCATTCTCCTCCTTTCTTTGGACTGAGTACTGTTGGTACAACACATGGGCTAAGACTTTCTCTGATCAGCCCCTTATCCATCAGTTCCTACACTTTCCTTCCAACTTCTTCATTCCCTTAAGGAGTTAGTCTATATGTTGCTTTATTTGGCAAGCTTGCTCCTGGTATTAATTCAGTGTGATGACTAATACTCCTAATCAGTGGTAATGCATTTGGCAACTCATCCACAATAATATCAACAAAATCATCTAACAACATTTTAACTTCTTTAGGTAAATCATTCAAGTTTGTGGAAGTCAAAATTACCTTTGGTCTTCCCACAACAGCAAAATGAACCTCTTCATTCTTCACTACTTCCTGCAGCAGCTTCTTTCCACTTGTCAGCATAATACTACTTCCAGGTGTCCCTTTGTCAGCGTCGTCCTTTAATGGCAGCAATGTGTGTTTAGCTCCATCTTTCTCCAAAGTATAAGTTTTTCTCCTTCCATCATGAATAACTTTCTGATCAAATTACCACAGTCTTCCCTGCAATACATGGCATACATCCATGGGCATTACATCACATAATATCACATCTTTATACGTACCAATTTGTATCTCCACCTTGCATTATTCAGTCACAATAATATGATGTCCCTTCTGCAACCATGACACTTTATAAGGAGTAGGGTGCATGGTCTTTGTTAGTCCGAGCTTGTCCACCATCTCTGTAGAAACAAGATTGTCAGTGCTTCCACTATCAATTATCACTTTGCAACACTTACCATTTGACTTATAGGTAGTTTTGAACAAATTCTTCCTCTGTGCTGGTTCTCCAATCTCCGGCTCTGCCCTAAGCAAAGTTATTCTCAATAATAGTGATTCACCTTCTTCAGGGGGTTCTTCCTTTTCCACAAGTTGAGGTGGTTATGGCTTTGCCTCAGCCACATTTGCATTCCTCTAACTTGCTGGTTTATTATGAGGACAATCCCATGACATATGTCCCCATTCTCCACATGTATAACATCAAACATCTCTTCCTCGACCTCTTCCTCTGCTAGATTCCCCCCTTTGTGGTGGTTTGCTACATGAGCTTCTTGCTTCACACTGATGTTGTTGTCCCCTTGTTCTGGTAGTCCCCCTACCTCTTGTTGAGCTTTTTCCTCTATTCCTCTGATTTTGTTTCCTCAAGATCTTTTCTTCTTCCTTCAAACTTGCTTGATAGGCATCCTCAATAGTTTTAAGACTTAACAAGCTAACCTCATCTTGTATGTCATACCTTAAGCCATTTATATATCTAGCTACCTTTTCCACATAATCCTCTACATGCCCTGCTCTAATATTCAATCTATAAAATTCTTCTGTATATTCTTTAACAGACATTCCTTTTTGCCTTAGATTTTGCAATTGCTTAAAAAGATTCAAATTATATTCTTTAGGTAAAGACTTGGCTTTCATTTTACTTACCATTTTATCCCATAGCTTCAACTTGGACTTCCCTTTCCTCGTTCTTGATGTTTGTACCTCGTCCCACTAGATGGCTACGTGACCCTTCAATCTGGTAACTGCAAACTTCACTCTCTTCCCCTCATCAATCTCTTCATAGTCAAAGCATTGGTCTAAGGATTTGATCCAATCCGTTAGCTCTTCTGCATTCAAACTCCCTTCAAACATAGGGATTTCCACCTTAGGTTTTCCTCCTACTTTCACCAACATCTTAAGGATTTTGGCAGTCTCATCGTTTTTGTCTACTATCTCCTCTGCAAGAGATTCTTCTAAAGAACTTTCATCTCCTTCATCAGGAACTCTTCTCTGGGCAGTCTTAATTGACTCCATTCGCAAACATAGACTCTGTACCTCTTCCATTAGAATTGGGTTTGGGTCAGGTCTTCCTCAACCAATGCCTCTCCTTGGCGGCATTTTCGCTACAAACAACCCCTTCTTCTGCTATGATACCAAAAATGATGCAACAGAAACAATAGTTTTCTATAAACCCATAATATGGATCAAAATGACCCAACAATCACCTCGCCGAACACCCTTTTCTTTATAATCAACTATTTTCCCTTTAAATGGAAATACATTGAAAAACCCGACAAAACATTGGTTTTTACCTTTTGTATTGGCGTGCTTTACCGTACGCGAAAGTCAACACATCAATGCTTTGGGAACCGTTGATCCGGAATCGCGAGATCTGACGTCATCAGGGATTTCGGATAGAAGACTAGATCAGGAGTTAACCACCCGAAAAAGCAGTTTTTATCATGCTCTGCCTTTTCTAAATGGAAATGATTTAATGGAATCGGGGCCAAACCACCCAAAACAGCTTACAACCTTTGCGCACCGAAAATATCGTTCACTGTAGCAATACCGCTTGGTAATCCGATGGTTGTGGTTAGTCGTGATCCAATGGTCATGATCTAATCGAACAATTGCAAGTCGTGGTGTCCGCCATCTAGACTCTTTCCACTTAAAACACTGATGTGATAGCCTTTATGGACCCGATAGACTATCCAACCTGCTCTATACCATTTCAGGTCAGGTTATATTGTGATATTAGAATTCAACAATTCAACAAGACGTTCCTCTCCTCTGCAGTGATGTGATTTGGGTTCCTCAGACCTGATGGCAATTAAAAGTCCTCGTCTATAAACTTTGAAGTCTGGATTCTAAATCCGACTAAGTTTTGCATCGATTCTTAGTGTATTTTGGGTTTTCCGCTTGTGGAACTAAAACAATGGAATGAACTTGCTAATTGATCCTTTAACATGATATTTCTATTATAAAGTATGGAAAACATAGGGACAACATCAAGATCATCCGAATATAGAGAAAAACTAGATTTGAGGCCTCCATGGGCTATTTATATTGTTATGCACACAACACTGACTTATTCATGATAGACAAATAACAGAGTCTCGGCCTTAGGCCAGATTACACAAATAAAGACCTCTGTCTCAAAAGAATGTAGTCTGCACTATCTTACTCTCACTCTACTCACTCCACTCCTCAATCCTCTCTCTCCCTCATTACATTTTTCCTTTCTTTTTATTAATCGAATATCACTCTAACAATATCTACCAGCAAAATCTCTACTTTTAATAGATCTAACAGCAAATCTTCTAATTTCTATCTCTTTTTCCCACATATGCTGGCAAATCATCTTTTAGCCTAAAGTAAGACAATCTCTAACTTATTACAATAATGAAATACAACCATTTCTTGGGGAATCAAACCCTCTCAGTAAAACTGCCTTTTTTACCCATCAGGTCAATGAATTTCAACTTGTTTAGCCACAACATGTGAACAACTTTTCACATTGCTGGCTAAATCCGGATGCTCCTGCATGAACAAGTTCAACTTAAGGATAGCAAAGAAAAGTGTAAAGTAATGCATGGAAAGCTTTGAGTTACTTATGATTTATAGGTGGAAAAACTAGTTTGTTTTCAACAAAGAAAGACTTCAAGGTGGAGTGTGTTTGAGCCAAAGAAATAATGTCTTCGAGAGAATGTTGAGATTCCATCCAATGAAAATTTTGTTCCTTCATGTTTAGAAGAATTGTAGCAAGCCATAATTCTTGACAAGAAGATAAGGACTTCACACAGAGTAAAGGTGGAGTACCTTGAATGGGGCTCAAAGGCACCAATTCAAACAAAACAAGAAGGATTGAGATCAAGAAAGTAAATGAGTTTTTTCCTCACTCATTTGCTGATTGAAGATAGAATTTTGGAGGTCCAAAAGTTCCTAGTGGGGAGGTATGATCCAGAGATCAAAAAGAGGCTCAAAATGAAAGTGCTCAGAATCTCCCAAAACTAGTGTCAAATTGTATTATTCATTCTCTCGATTCAAACGTTGCTTGAATCACCTCAATCTGATGTCGTATGAAGACGTTATGGTGTTCTAAATTTTTTGACCTAACTAAAAAGTCAACAACAGGGTTGACTGGGCTACTGACTAAGCAGTCCATACAACTGACATCATCAACTAACTATGAAAAATACAGATAACGATGGATCAATATGGGCTTGACACATGACTTAGTCATATGGGTGCAGGTGGCACGATTTTATTGGGTGTTCTTGATAGGGTGGACCAATCATGAGGCACCATGTAGCCCAATGAGTGGACACCACATGATCCTGCTTTATTGGATAAAATTTTTGTATAAGGGATGAATGGCTTCGGTGGGGTTCGACCCCTTGACTTGCCACAACACATTTTAATGCCCAACCACCAAGCCATCACATTAGTTCTTAACTACTACAGGTTGTCGATTATATTAAAATAGTGTGTCGGTGTATTTGGGGGGAGGGGTTGGGTGATTACCCCTCGCCCTTGGTCCCATTCGACACCATATGACCAGAGTGGAAGGGATTGGGGTGGGGTGGTCAGGCCCTAGGCTCGGGTCTCATGCACAACCCACGTGACCACAATTGGAGCAGAGTGGTGGGGGCTATGGAGTAGGGGTAGATGTGTGGCCCTAGCCCAAGACCACAACACCTTCAATGTGACTAGAGGTGGACAAGAAAGGATCCAAAGCCAATAAAGGCATATAGTTGGCCTCGACCCCTGGCCATATTGTGCCACCATTTGACCATGCTGACCGGACTAAAGAGAGAAGCAGGTAGGGGTGGACAATTAGCCCCGACCCTTGACAATATTGTGTCCAGGTGACTTTGACCTGAAACTTTAGTAGTTATGGTGCATTTTAACTAAGCGACAAATTGCACCTTTATCGACAAGAATCTTGCCAGTCTCGGGAAAACTTTTTGCTTGATGGACTGTGTATAGGTCGAATTCATCACACAGTTAGTAGGTTTTTCCAAATTGAAGGACTTATAGTAGAGCTTAGCTCCAAGAAGCATAAATTTCTTAGATTTTAACTTTTTGAGCTCAAGAAGAGCCTAGAAAATGGGTTTTTAGTGTCCGGGACTCAATGGGAGCCTCATATTTCTGACTTGGGCACTATATGATGGAATTTTTTTAGAGGAAATTCCTTTAGTGCTAGAGGCAGATAGAGTTTTGAAACATGATGGAGGCATATTTATGCATGGAAAGAGCATAGTTAGAGTTTTTCCAACCTTCCAGTTTCATCTACAACAGTTGTTACTTCAGTAAAGTAGCTATTTTTTGTCTTTTCTCAATGTCCTTATGGAAGAAGCCCTTTTCAACACTTCATTGTGAAGTAGTTGTATGTTTATGCTTATTGATTTTAGATGGAGTACAAGGACCTATTGTGAGAGAGTCATTTTTATGTTGACATGATCATGACTTGCTGTAGGGAGTCATATTTTTGAGTGAGAGGTCTTTGTAGGAGAACATTTCTTTGTAGAAGAAATATGCCATTCCAGAGTCAACAATTTGTTATGTGCTCATTTACTATTGAAATCAATAAAGCGACCTAACCATTAGGGCAAGGCCCAGAGACATAGCTAAGGAGGGGTGAACTTCAGTATCACTTGATGGTTTCCTCTCTTCATGTTTATCATATTGAGTTTCATATGAATTGTTTCACTTTCAAGTTCATGGAAAAACTTAACTCAATCATCTTTGAAGAGGTTGTGAAACTCATTTTACCTTTAAAGACCCATTTTTTTATAACTTGAAAAGTTTTAGAGGACGATCGAAGTTCACTTCCATTTTAAGATCATTTTTTGAAGTATTTATGTTCTTCCAACAATACAGTTCCTCTAGAATTTATCTTTCATCTACATCCCATAATGTAACTCACAAAATGGTCTAGTGAGCTAGGAAGTGTCGTCAAGTTTTACTACATGAAAAATATACTCAAAAGACAATTATATAACTAGATGTTAGGGAAGGTGAGAAATTTTGTGAGTGGTTTAATCAATATCCTAAAATAAACAATCTCTTTTGTAAGAGTAGTAAAGGACATAAAAATATGTATTTTGAGACATTTGTTGTAGTTTCTCTCTTGATCGTATGGACGAAAAGAAAAAGAAATCTCTAAATTAATATATAAAGAAATAAATATATAGAAACAAGATATCAGAAGGAACAAGGGAAATTGGTGAAATTAATTATTGAATAATGTTCATTGTGCATACTTGTGACTCTAGGAAACTGTTTTCTTCCAAAAAAATCATGCACTCATTTAGCTCTGGTAACTTGAATACCCTTCTTAATGCCTTCATAGTGAGAGGAATTGAGGTCTTCTTCACTCCTAGCATATTTTTTCTTGTTGTTGAATCAAAATTATCTACACACTCTGCTCCTCCAAATACCATTCATACATAGTCAACCAGTGAATGCTCCTATTGATATGAGCAAATAAGTTAATTTTATCACTAAAAAATAACTTCTTTCCTTCCTCTACTAGCCATTTCCACTTCATACTTGAAAATACTACTTAATCAACAATGTTCTCTACGTTGTTTAACTGTAGATTTTTCATTTCTCGATATAATCACCACCTATTATTAATTCACATGCAAAATATGTTACACAACACCCATCTTATAAAATATGAACCCTAAGTCACAAAAATGTATGAAATGAAATAAATATGTACTATTTTTAACCAAGATCAAGTTGGCATCAAGGTTTTTATTGTCTGGATCCTCCGTTAATGATTCCAATTTTAACAATGTGTGTTCTCATTGACCAATTTCATGCTAGTATCAGTATATTTGTGTCCTCATGAATTGTAGGTTTCATGAAGCGACATGTCATCTCGTTGCCAATGTTTTCTCAGTAGTGGATTCTACGAACTTAACATAGTTAATAGGTTCATAACACCAATTTTAATGTTCATTGTCAACTATAATTCCCATCCGTCCTCCAAAAAATGAAAAAATGTCACAAAAGCATTACAAAAGGACACCAGTTTTTGAAGGAGAGGGGCATTTTAGGTCCCTATACTACTATTGTAACCCCTTATTGTTATTAGTACAACCCCCTTATTATATTTTTGTGCCCATGTAGTCCCCATATTGTTATTATTGTGCCCCATAGAAGCCCACTATTGTTATTATTGTGCCCCATAGAAGCACACTATTGTTATTATTGCGCCCTTACATTATTTTTGTTATGTTGGCTCTAATTATATTATGACCCCTTAGACTCCTATATATAAAAAGGAAGTCCTTTTATTTGTATCATCCAAGAATTGTTCATTTGTGTAATGTAAAGGAGGTTGCCCCTAAAATAGGCTTATTTCTAAGCCGTTGATCTATCTTTTTGTGCGTTGGTTTCATAACCTTACCAATATCTTGTGATTAAAGTTAACTAGTGTATATGATTAATGTAACTCACCTCTATAGTTAAATATAAGTACTTTCAACATTCAATTCACCAAATCCATGTGTGATCAAGTCATCTCCTTGCATATTGTTAGATTGCATGAGTATTAAATTTCATTTACTCTGAAACATTATGAAATGATGGCTATTATGTGAAACTATCAATAAGCCTTGTAGTTGTAAAACAATTTCCTAATTGTGCTCTTTCTGACATTGTGTACTCGGGATTTAGAATCTACAAACTTTTTGAGGACTCAATTTAAGTTATTTGAAATAAAGGTTACTATCTGCAGACCAAGAGAGTTCATGTATAGTTGTTCACAATTGTTCTTCAATGGATAGAGGGGATGGTAAAGAGTTGTAGGAACACAGGATAAATAGAAAAGTTACATATGTAATGACGTAATCCAGGCCCCACATGGACCAATCAGTCGAGGACACATGACCTACTCATTTGGATTTTTTGGGTGGCCAAGTGGGCCATTTCCAATTGACACATGGACCAATACTGAGAGGCCATGTGGCACTAGTGTTGTAACCACAATTTCATTCAGATAGTTAGGAATTCAATAACTACAAAGCAAAAAGGTCGTGGTCTCAGCCCTCAGCCTTATGGGTGAGAGGGGCCACTAGGAAAGGCTTGGTAGTAGTCATTAGTATACAGGTGAAGTCAATAGAGAATTTAGAGGAACATCCATATTTGGAAGTATAACCAAAGTTGGCAGTAGGTTTAACTACAACTATTTGACGCGTAGTGAATTTGGCAGAGAAAAGTTATATTTAGCGATGTATTTAGCATAAATACCATATTTAGTAGTCACCGAAAGTTGGAATTGTTGCCAAACCACATAATATGCTAGAATGTAGTTTAAATAGCAGTTAAGTGCATAGTTTCCCTTCAGAACTTCATGCAGAGATTGAATATGAGTTGTACACATATAGAAAACTAGTATGAATAGGTTGAATAGAACAACAACATCAATTAAGTTGAAGAAATAATGATAAAAGCTAAACCTGGCTAAAGTCCTAAATTGTAAAATTAGAATTTTGACTCAATTTTCCATATTAAGATAACAAATCAGAGACAAAAGATGACCAAACCACATCAAGAAGACTTAAGAGAAATTGAAAAACAATAAGTTAATTAGATCAAAATATTTTTTGAGTGTAAATTAAGAGTTGAACTTAGCTAAAAAGAAAAAACTAAAATTCTTAGCTAAAAGTTTTTTATACACAACAAAGTTATATTAGAATGAGGATGAATGTGAATTGATCATAGATCAGAGATTAATCAAGGTGGTTTTGTGGTGATTGAGTGAGAAGTCATTGATTTTTTTTCCAAGGAGGGGTCTTCATGGTTTTATTTTGAAAATGTGATGAAAGAAGAACCAAGGAGGTTTAGCAAGTTGTAGCTTACAAATTAGGGGTTGTAGATCCTTTCAGTATTACTCAATAAATTAAGGATTAGTAACTTCCTTCATGTTGGACCCTAAGAAAATAATGAGTTGGACCTTGCACTACTTTGAGGGTTGTAGCTCTCAAGTAGGTTGAAGCCTACCAATTGATGTAACAACAAGTTGAAGTTTTCCTTTGTAAAATAAATTAAAGAAAAGATTGAAGTATGTATGTGTTTCATATGTGCTTCTTTTGTTGATTAATACTGATGATTATATGAATTGTTGTTCAAGAGATTATTGGTGTTTAATTTTCTTTACTTTGTGAAAGAAAGTTTTAAATTCTCACAATATTGATTCATTCCCCATGTCAGTATTGTCCTATTTTCTAACAATTGGTATCAAAGTGAGGTTACTTTAGGATCAATTTAACAATTAGAAGAAACATCAAGGATTATGGAAAATCAGGATGGAGGATACACCAACAAGGCACCTATATTCAATGGAATGAACTATGCTTTTTTGAAGCTAAGGATGAAAACTTATATTCAATCCCTTGGTCTTCACTTATGGGACATAGTGGAATAAGAATATCAAAGTCCTCTAGCTATGATTACTAGATATTAGAAGATTGAATTTACATGCAATTCCAAGGCTACGAATTCTCTACTCATAGGACTACCTAAATTAAAACTAGTCAAGATCATGGATTTCACTATAGCAAAAGAAATATGGGATAAAAAGAGCATTTGTTATGAAGGTGAAAACATAGTAACAAAAGCTAAACTTCATGGTTTTAGAATGCCATTTGAGTCCTTAAAGATGAATGTTGATGAATATATTGCTAAATACTTTTTGAAAGTTGATGAAATTATGAATACAATAAGAGGTCTTGATGAAGAACTAAAAAAACCATTAGAAGTCTGAAAGGTGTTGAGATCTCTCCTTGAGATATTTAATCCTAAAGTTTCTACCATTGAGGAAATAACAGAGCTCAAGTCTCTTACATTGGATCAAGTACTTGGCACTCTTACTGCCCGTGAGATGATTATTTCTAATGGCAAGTCTATAGCAAGGGAGTCAACCTTCAAACTAAACAAGAATCCCAAGGAAGAACTTAATGAATCATGTTGCGAGTCAAATGAAGAGGATGCCAAGTTCATGAGGAAGCTCAAGAGAGGCTCAAGAAAGCATAAAGGTAAGCTACTTTTAAAGTGCTTTAATTGTGGTAAATTAGGTCACTGTGCATATAGATTTTGTGATAAGAAAAACAATGAATATGACCATAGGGAGAAGTTTAGAAAAATAAAAAGAGACAAAAAGAAGGTTAAAAATAAAAAAAATTACACTCAAGACTCCAGCTCCTTTGAGATTTAAGACAACCAATTATCAGATGACGACAAAGCTCATGAAAGTGTTGGATCGTGTTACCATTGATGTCAACCCTAAGGTTTGAATTTGACTAGAACATCTATCATTGATGTCAAATTGCTAATGAACACTTCTAATATTTGTCTAGATTACAACAAGTTGGAAGCTCCATTGTTGGAGGGTTGAAAACACTAGTTCTAGGTTTTGGGTTCCTTGGACTAAGGATATACCCCACACTTGTAAAGGGTTTTTGAGTTTGTCTTGGCAATCCTCGTCAAGGTGATTCTAGTGGTATGTGGTATGCCTCGAGAGGCCTCCTAGATTGAAATATATTTTTGTTAGAAGTTGAAGACCCAATTTTGTGGGTCAAAACCCCAAGGGGTGGTGAGATGGCATCTCATATTTGAATTAAGGGACTCTCATCTACATCAACTATTGTATGAAGGGCTTAAAGTGTGTTTTCACCTAGAAGAAATATCCCTCACCAAAACTAAATGATAAACCCCAAACTACATAAGTGTAAAGTCCCACCTTACCAACCATCATTAATATAGACAAATAGAGGTCACATTAACCACTAATACTCAATTTTTTTTTTAGCATTACGAACTTAGTTATCTTGTAATCATGTCCCTTAATCTATTTCAATATAATAATATCACATAAGAAATCATGGAATTCCAAAACAGATTTCCTATCCAGTTTAAAATATGATAGCATGTGTTCTTTTAATACTTGTACATGAGCTCTACGTAAGACTGGAAATAAATTCCATCATAATGCCAGGTGTGAACATTAAGCTAGATCAACCTATTTGATTTCCTATATTATGCTAAATAAGATCCACCTATTGACTCCTGATATCACAACTATAAAAATATCATGCTTCTATTACAAAAATCACATATAAGTGTATGAGTATCAACCTACCTATAGTAAGGTAACTGAGGGAAGAATATGTATCTCCTCATTAGTGAATCTAATAAATATGATATGTTTATGAAATGGAATCACAAAATATATTAGCCCAACAACATTTCCAAATTCATCATTTAAAAATTCTCAATCTTAATTATTAAGGCAATGCTTCAATCATGATTTGTATAATGAATGTTGCAGCAAAAGCAACTACTGTTACCAATCTAGAAGCATATTATTCTTCAAAAAGTGCCAAGTAAAACAATGGAATTGCATAAATTAGGCACAAGCAGTTGTTTTCTAAAATCATTGAATCACAAGAATGCATGCAACTCAGACGAAACTTATTATGCTCACTTGCACAAAATCCTACAAAATTAGTCACTGTAAAATTGTTTCCAACAACAACCCCCTTTTTTATGAAAGATTTAGATAATAAAAGTAAAAACTATCCTATTATCTATTCACACTTCAACAAATTATTAAATTAATTTTCACATTTGTAGCAAAAACTTGCAGACATAGGAAGCTACATCCATCAAATAATCTATTATAAATTTATAGTACATAAAAACTATGATAGATAAGACTTTTAATCTAACAATTTATATGCACAAAATCTACATCCATTTAGGCCTTTTGACAAAAACTTTGCAAACATGCAATCTACAGTCATTGAGGCCTTTTGACAACACTTCAAAAGCATGCAATCTATAGCCATTGAGGCATTTTGTCAAACACTTGGAAAAAAATGAATTTGAGATTCTTCTTCAACCTATTTAGCTCATAAAATTTAGAAATTGAAACTTCAAATGTTGGCATCTTAAAACAGGGACTAAACAATCTTAGGTTTTCATCAAAAAATCGATGACGACGCACATAATTGACAGCAACAATCTACAAATTCACCCAGATCTACGATCTAGGTTCTGAAAAGTATATTTTTTGGAATGAAAGCGGGGGTTACATGCCTAATGGCATGAATACCCCCTAATGTCGAGCGGAATAACAATAAAAAATTTGAGCGATTCAATTCTTTAAAAGAAGAAAACTTTGGATCTCATTTACCACTTTTGTCAAACACATTGCATGCAAACTTTCATCTACATCTCTACATGAAGAAAAATAACCCAAAAGTATGATACTATGAGTTTTCCATTGAATTCATGAATTTGTATGTTCACTATCTGAATTCTTGATACATGTAATTAATCAAACATTTTAGAAGTTGCAAAGCTACTTCCCTTTACATAAGTTGGCAAACTTATTGCAGCCATTGCTACAATTTGGAAAACATGTGGCAACCCTGAATGCTACAACCATTAATACTTTTTGTCAATTAATTTGCAACAGAACAAAAATAAAAGCTTAAATACAATAACCTACATCCATTGAGGGGTTTCTTCAAACATTTAGTGTGCAACCATTTTTTTTTTAGATCTAAGTTTCAACCAACAACCCAATTCAAAGGAAGGAAGAACCATATTAAATTGCTAAAAGGGACAATGAAATGCTATTAAACATAGAATATTAGTTTTAGATAATAGACATGACCTGTTATGGAAAAAATTTCATTATAAGCAGAATTTGAAATCGTTGGGAACACATTCTTCATTTCATTCCCTGCATGTAAATTCTCATACATAACTGCCAGGAAACTGTTAGCTCAGAGATACATAGTTGGCAAGAAACTGTTAACTAAGAAATAACTTTCTAAATATTTCATAAATATTCATAATTTTGTAATAATTTAGAGTATCAATAATAAATTTAAAATCTCCACAATTTAAAACTAATAAGAAACCAAAGTTTCAAGAGAATTTATAGGTATACTTGACAATGTGTATAAATATAAATCGCCAAAGATGAGAATATGCTACAGCTCCAATGCCCTTACCAACTCATTGTGAACTATTTGGTTTTCCACCCAACCATATCTAGGGAGAACTTCTCCCCCTAGAACCCTTGAGCTGTAAGAGCGCACAGGTAGTACCAAAATATAGCAGTAGAGAGATATACAAGGAAAGCTAAGGAAGATGAGTTTTAATTCCTCTCAATACCACTCGTTTTCAACTCCATTGGTAGAGATAATTAGTAATTTAGATTAGCATTTGGCTACTCTCCAAATCTCTCCCTCTCACAATCTTCTTCAAATCTCTCAAACTCTTGGTATCACCATGCACCTCTCCCAAGTAAGAATACATGATACACATATATAGGAGGATCAACAAATTCTTGTGATAAAGGAGTAGTAATATGCATGCCTTGTATTCCATTTAAAGGAGTGTAACTCATGCCATTAAGGAGAGGTATGCATGTCATAGTTAAGGAGAGTGTAACATATTCATTAAAGAGAGCGTAAGCAAAATATTTTATGACTTGTCTTTAATGAGTGTAAGAGGAATATGTCATTCTTTGATGAGTGCTTAAAAGAGAGTGTAATTTATTATTAAAAGAGAGAGAGAGATTTACATAGAGCCATGAGAGTCATCAAGGATAGAGGTGTGAAGTGATTGAAGAGATAAAGGTGACTTGTAATTCCCTTTTAATAATAATATCATAGTCCCACAAAAGATAATAATAATAATAATAATAATATTAATAATATCGAGGATTAAGTCAAGATTGAACTATTTAGATTGAGTAATGATAATGTAAGTGATTTTCCTTCAACTATACTTGATTACCCATTGGTTGAAGGTGACTTACTATTTTTGGAAAGTTATACTTAAAAAGCTAGACAAGACTTTCTATTTTTAGAAAGTCACTACAAAATTGTCAGAAATGAGATTTTATTAAGGAAATTCATCATTGATCTGCCCTTGAGTGGTATTTTTCTTCCGGAAAATAGGGTATCCATATCCCTATTACATACATCTTCGTGCCCTAGTAGATTGAGGACTTCACACCCTGATCTACTCCAAGGATCTAAGGTTCCAAACCTTGATCTTTTAAATATTTAGGACACCGCATCCCAATAATTTTATTATAGACCCAAGACTCCACGTCTTTATCTTTCATGGATTTAGACTCCTCACCCTAATCCATTTATTATAGATCCAAGACTCCACGTCTTTTTCTTTCATGGATTTCGTACTTCTCGCTCTAATTTCCAAGGCTTATCATCTACTCTACTTTGAAACTTCATGCTTCACCTTAAGGTACTGATTGTGAACTCATACCCATCTGATGGTTCATTGATAAGGCCCTGTTCCAAGACCTACACACATAAAAATCTCATAGATCAAAGGAATCAAATGAATTTTATAATTAATTTATTCACATTTTGCCAAAGATTGGGCATGACTTCCATAGTCATTTTGGTTATGGATAAATGAATTCCGCAACCAATTATAATTTGAACATCATTGTTTGAAAATAACCACATCCCCTATCACACCCTTCTCAATGCAAGATTAAGCATATATAATCATAAAAATCATGTATCATGACTTCCACAGTGATTTATAATTTGAGCATCCTTGTTTGCAAATAACCATGTCACCTACCACATATTTCTCGATACAATATTAAACATATATAATCATACAAATCATGTATCACCCAAAAAAAATAATTAACTATATGTTCCACATAACCATGATCATCCATGGATCTATGTGTCTCAATCCTGGATCACCATCCATGTCATACACCTATATCTAGACTAAGATACCAAAATAGAAAACATCGACAATATGCTCTTAACCAAGATCAATTCTTATACACATAACCATAGATATTATCATAAGCACATAGCAATTGTGTGATCTAAACCAGGTCTATAACATACAAGCATATACATAAGTCTAACATGCATAATATTTATATCACTACATCAAATCACCCTCTCCAAGTGTCATCAAAGTTATCTCACTAAGAAGGGACACTACATAATCCCCCTCTTGGGCTAAACTTGGCCTGAGGTTTTTCCTACAGTCATAAGATACTTAGATACTTTCGATTCTCCTATCAATAAGGTGTTAACCTTATGTATATTTATTTGATTTATTTTTTTTCGTACTAATCCATAGTTTAATGTTTGCTAAACTGGAAGCAACTCCATGAAAACAAAAACATACCATTCTTAATTAGGTAGAGAATAAATCCATGCCATATTAAGCATGTTTTGATATAAAATGCCAAATATTTCTATATCAAGACTAGCCATACAATTTATAATACCATATCAAAATACTATTTTATGTAATTGATATGACATATACTTAAGTTATCTATAATAATTTGATATTCTACATGTTTTTATTTCTCATAGTCTGCATGAATGCTACATGTGTCATCTTCTTGATTCTATAGTATGTTGAGCTTTCCAAGCTAGAAATAGCTCACACATTAGTTGTATAAACAACAATTATGGCCCATCTCATTTAACAATAAATTTTGCATATAAGAAGCATAAAATCATCCACATACAATTGGAAATGAAACTACACAACAAAACCTGATGTCGTATATAAAACCCAATCTTACATACCACTTGATTTATGTATTCTCAATCCAAGTTTCCCCTTCTCATTCCATAAGACATCCTTTCAATCAAAATCTTTAGGATCTACTTATAGTTTTTACTAAATGTTTGCTCTTTAGGAAAAATCACGATTTGACGTTCAAAACACCATTTGTTTCTCTTTTTAACTAACAAGCTAAGGTTCTATACAATCCTCATTGACCCACTTATGTATTATAGACCATTCCTTTGTTCCCATAATATTTATTATTATTGAGAATAAACTATGAATGACTTTGTTAGAAGATCTTCATTTCAAAATAAAATTAATGATATCTTTTCGAAAGTGGTTTCTAATAAAGAACAATTCTCATAATTATGGAATTATGGTCTCTATATTATTGAATCTACCTTGATAACTGTAAGTCAATTTGTTTTCCAACTATAAAATTGCTCATGATTTCTATTCAATGATTAATCAATTCATTTGGTTTCGGGTCTTATTCCTTACTATTAATACATATGCAAAAACAATCTATGAAAACCATACATTTCTCAAAGTATGAAGAATCTTGTTGAATTTAAATCAGATTTAGACTATCACAAGGGAAAATCTAACCTAAAGCTAAGCATTTTTTTAAGGAGAATCACCACCCTCTCAAAAGATTACAACCTTTTGTAGGACTAATAACTACTCATACAACTATACATCCAAGCAAAAATTACTAATTCCAATAATCTCTTCCATTCCACGTAAAATACATTCATCTCAGGGTTCTAAATCATGCAAGAATTCCAATTCATCAAAATGAAATCTCACTCTCCTTAAAAAAATAAATATCATAAGAAAATATTCTTTTAAAACAAGAACTCAAATAAGCTTTTCGTTAATCAAATACCATTTCAAATAAAACAAAGTTCTCACCACAAAAAATGTTTATCTTCTAGACATGTTATTCTTGTTGGCTTGATGGGGCCTGACCTAGGTTCGGAGTTAAATAGCCAAACAAATCCCTGTACTACTAGCCCTTTCGGCAACAACCCATGGAGCGCGGACTGAGGTCTCACCCGAAGTAGTGTGGGGGGATGTTGGAACCAAGTTTTCGCACCCTAGAGATGTTTGAGGGGTTGACTTAGTCCAATTAGGAATAGCTTCACACAGGTCAGTCTGTGCACTTCCCTGGCCTATGAGGCCCTCCTACTCTGTTTCGATCGCCTTCACGCAACCCTTAATCAGGGACTGAGGTGATTTTGCGTTGCTAACGTAGCGATCTGTGCTCTTTCCCTGAGTTCTACCCCAGATCTTACTTATCCTCTTATAACTGTTAGTTAACTTTGCTTAAACTGATACTTAGTTTATATTCACTTAACACATTCATATAAGTTCGTGCAACAAATAAATAGTAACTTGCAATTTATATCCAATATACTTCAATGCATAAAAGAGGAAAAAAGGTGCACAAAAAGATAAGAACTTTTCTTTTTTTACTTCTCAATTGGCTACAGACTCAACTCACCCTGCACACTTAGTTGCAGGGGTTCGTGCACTTAGCTGCGAACTACTAGGCCTCTGTGCACTTAGTTGCAGAGCCTTCTCCTATCCTACGACCTAAGACAGGACTTTACACTTCAACCAAGACTCAATGCTTCATCTTCTCTTAGATTCTTCGATCTAATCCGCTGTCTCTAAAACTTAGAGCCTCACTCTATTTATATAATCCTATGGTCCGCGGACCATGGGTAGAACTCTCAAGCTGACATTACATTACAAAAGTAAGGGCAGACAACCCTATGACTCAATTACAACTTCGTCCTCCATGCCCATACCTCGTGGATGTTAGAAAATTATATATTACATAGTAATGGAACACATAGAATATTGCATAAATATAAACACAAAAAATGCATAAAACCAGAGATACACAGATATACATGGTTCACCGAGTTTGGGCTACGTCCACCCTCCCTAAAAGCCAGTCCTTCCTTTGTATTATCCAACAAAATAAAGAGACACAACCTACAACAGTTCCATTGTAATATCCTTTGTTTTCTCTCACAGTCTCACCTCTTTGTTTCTTGCTCAGAGAATACACATCTATTACACAGTCTCAATACAATGCCCTCATACAAAGAGAGGGGTTACCTTCTAGGGGAAAAACTCCTAAACTAAACATAAGTTCTACCGTCAGATCATCCGCCTAATGAATGACCCAAATTGACTAGAAATTACTATACTTTTACAAGGAAAATTTACATCTGTTTTTAGCTTCGGGGGCGCTGCCTCCGAAACCCCCGCTAGGGGACCGCTGGCCTTGGACCCCCCGAACCCCCGTGGGGGGGACTGTTTGGTCAATTTAGGGTGTCCTAAATTGCTACATTAATTATCAATCTGGGATTCGTAAGCTGATGAAGTGTGGCACACTATATGTGCAAGATAACCTATTACTTAATTTTGTCGTTTCTGACTTTTATTTTGTTTTGGGGGTTTTTATCTTTTTTTGTCTCCTAATGTGAAAGAAAACTCTAGAAGACAAGTATGGATATAGATTTTAAGGTGATTTTGTCCTCTATAGTGATTTCCATATCTTAACGCTTCAGAGGGTCTTAGAACATACTAATGATGAAATTAATACTTGAACAAAAATGAAAATGTGCTGCTACTTAAGTCAAACAAGAAATGAACTATTGATCATGAAACCATTATCCTTGTTGTTGTCTAAATAAATAAATAAAATGAATTAAGCTACTGCACTCAAACAAGTCAAAAATTGCAATCTAATAAAAGGAAAATCAAATCACATCATACATAGTCTGATTCCTCGCCAGGTAGTATAAGTTATGGCTTTCGGAGATAATCATCAATAACATGAGAAATCTAATATCTAATTGCAGAAAAGTAAAACTAAAAGCAAATCACATCAATTCATAGTCTGACCCCTCGCCAGGTAGTCTAAGCTATGGCTTTCGGAGGTAATCATCAATAACTTGAGCAATCTGATATCTAATTGTAAAAAGGTAAAACTAAAATCAAATCACATCAATTCATAGTCTGACCCCTCACCAGGTAGTCTAAGCTATGGCTTTCGAAGGTAATCATCCATAACTTGAGCAATTTGATATCTAATTGTAGAAAAGTAAAACTAAAATCAAATCACATCAATTCATAGTCTGACCCCTCGCCAGGTAGTCTAAGCTATGGCTTTCGGAGGTAATCATCAATAACTTGAGCAAGTTGATTTCTAAACTATCTAACAAAGCAAATGAACTAAACTGAAATCAACAAAATAGAACTGGAACTAAAAAAAGCTAAGAAAAGTAAGTCAGCAGAAAGATTGATTCCATGTCACTAGTTTTTTGCAAAAGGAAATGTGTAAAAGTGTCAGGGCCTACTTCTATCCTGAAACATACGCACACACTGATCAGCGTTAACAGTAATATAAAAAGCTTGTAAAATCATGAATAGGAGTGAAGTGTTAATATCATAGCAAAAGAAATATACACAAGTGAATAACTGTGGAATATATGCAATGGAATTAAAGAAACATTACATAAAACTGTACAACAATAAAAGAACAAAACTTAGTGTGCAGGGGCCCTTTACACACCCTCGGTCAATAGGCTATCAATCAAGGATTATGCTCACGCAATCATGTAGAAATATAGTCTTCTTTTATATTTCAAAATAGCGTTATCACAGTGGGACTAGTGTCATGGCACAACAACTTAAGAGTGAAATTACATAAGCAAAAAGACTTAGAACTATGCGTATAGAAACGCATTATTTATAACAAAAGCTTTATAACTGTTTCCTATGAAACTACGTTGACAGAGGACACGTACAAGATAGCGTCCATGGATTTAGCATCATGGTTGCCGAGATTATGCAGTCTATTGAAAACGGCTGTTGGATCCACATCATGGGGTAGGCTACAAGTGTGAGCGTGCCTCTAGAGATCTAGAAATGGCGACAAATACTTCACGTGGTTGAAAACGGAGTCCATCTGCCGTCGGACTCCTTCGTTAGACCATTCTTTGACCACAGCTTTCTTTGATGAATCTGGCTAGACCAATAGGACTTGATCCATGTCCAGGTCATTTCTAACTTACCCACGTGTCTAGTTTTGCCGGATGACACCTACAACCTGGAGTTTAACAAAAACGACTGTGGAAAGTTGAACCAGCTGCAGAATGTGGCTGCATTCCGCAGCTCATAAGCAAAATCTAATTCAAATAGCAAACATAAAGACATAGTTAAAAAACCACTTTAAATGCTCTTTTATGATTAATATGCAATGATGTTGATAGCTTAGGAGGTCCAGGTAAATGGAAAAAGTCTAGGAAAGTGTGTAAGAGAGATGCAAGTTCATGGCTCAACATACCCCCACTGTGAAGGTGTTGCATGTCGCCATGCAACCAAAACTTTGATTATCTTCCCTTTACTTCATGTGTTATGAGACCTCTGCCAGCACATCCAGCCCTCTTCTCCTCTTTCTTGGTACTGCTAACATCCTAGGCTTCCTCATCAAGCATCTGAATTTGAGGTTGATAAGTGCTCTACTCAACCTCCTGCACTTTTTCTTCAATTTCTTGTTCTTCTTCTGCCACAACCCAAGATGTAACATGGTGTTGTCGTGAATTATATTATCCAATCTACTTTGTTCCTTTAATGTTTCATTCTCTCTCTTGATGTGTCTATTTAAGACCTCAAATTCAAAAATTTATTGTTTCAGTGATTGGATTAGAGTTTCTTGAGATGCATTAGGCCGGGTAGATGAAGTGCTTGGACTTGTAGCTGTCTTCTCCAAGGATTCTATATTATCATACATCTCTTTCTGATTTAGGTCTACCTCAGGTGTAATTTTTCTTGGGCTGACCCCAAAATCCTGTTGAGAAGGACTGATCTCCAAATATGGCCGAGAAGGACTCATGTCAAAATCTGGCTAAGAAAAAGGAGTATGGTGTGGGCTATGGCTAGGAGGAATTTTTGGAGGCTTTCCTGTGTTTCCCCTCCTAAATCAATATAGCGGGGCCCTTTTGTTTGTACTGTCCTTAATTTCCCTTTAAGCTTGGAGCTTATCCTTAAATGTTGTGGACTAGTGTCTTCTTCCTCCATACTCTGTTTTTCTTTTCCTTTCTTCTTGGCTACAGCTGATTGTTCCTGAAGATAAGCTAGTCATTCAGACAGTGTTTGGTGGTCTTCTTTTTGGGAAGGATCTGGGGTTTGATATACAGCTTCTATGTTTCTTTTCCCTTTTGGTTTTCTTTGCTCCTTATCCTCAGTTCTCTCCTTCCTATGTTCAGGCAGCTTATCTTCTTGATTCATTTCTTTGGTTGTGTTGGTAGGAGTGTCTTGAATTCTTACACTGGTTTTCTTCCTCCTACTCTTCCTTGCTGAACTACTCTCTGGTGTTTTAGGGGGATCTTGAAAAAAATTTCTAACCAAAAATTGTTCCCAGGTGTCTTTCTTATCTTTTAACTGTTTTTCAGTTAAAATTTTCACAAGCCTGTGATGATACAGGTGGGGTTCTATGTCTTCCAAATTCTTTTGGACAGTGACAGACATCTTTTTCAAACTATTCAGTAAAAAGTAAGGCAGATTGAGGGTTTGATTTTCTAAGAAATTCATCAGCAACCAGGTGTGATACATATACATTGGCCCAAAACGTCCTTCACAGGTAATGAACTTTTGAATAATCAACAATAAACTGGCCCACTTCTCTTCTAAAGCATAGACAGGGATTCCTTGTTTGAAAATAGTTACATCCATACCTAGATTGCGTAGGATAACCCTCCAAGCCTTCTCGTCAAAGCTCTTGTTTTTGAACCAACGTTTTCCCTCCTGTGGGAGTTCTGTAGTGGCTGCTATAGATGCCTCGGTGACTGTAAACTTGAGGTCTCCAACCTCAACCTCAATACCATCAAAAGACCTCACAAAAGTCTTTGTAATTTCCTTGTTGTAGCCCTTGAATTATTGAATGAACCATAGCCAATGTGCCTTCTTCAGTATGTTTTTCAATTGCGGGTACCCCTCCATAAACTTGGGCCCTCCCAGTTCTGCCCTCAACAATGGACCCATTCTTTCCTTCTGTCTTAAAATACGTCTGCGTGAGGAAGGGATTAGTGGAGGTGAGACGGCTGGGTTAGCGGGAGTGAACAAGGTTTATGGAGAAAAACAATAGTGACTGTAAATGGAAAACAAAGAACAGGTAGCAGGATTGAATTCATGGAATGGAGCGGAGGCTTATGTGAACAAGGTGGAAATGCAATTATGACTTCAATAGAATAGTAGGGGAGTAAAGTGAGCCCGACAGAGTTTAAAACTGGATGGCTGCGGAGTAGACATAAACATGCTCATGAAATGGCTACAGAATTTGTGCGGCAGAGAAGAGCCGTGATCAAATCGACCATGTCCCCATGATTACAGGTGGAGTGTCAAAGTACAGCCAAACGCGAGTTAAATCTGAGGGTTGATCATGAGGCCATTTGAAAAATAAATGCATGGTTCGTGGAGAAAACATAGGTCGTGGAACGGTTATGGAGGCTGTCAATGCCAATCATTGCATATAGTGGAGCTATGGTTTCATAACTATGTAAAAATGTGCTTTGAATGCTATTTGAAATAAATTTCTACTCATACTTTGGAATTTTTGCCACTTTTTGTCCATTAACCTTTGATCAGCTGCTCCTTGTTGATGCTTTTAGGTGCCTCATGTCTTCATAATATGTCCTCGGTCATACCTGCATGTGATTTTTATTATTTTTAACTATCATCTCACTACCAATGTTGAATGACAGGGTGCTAGCTGTGAAAACAACAACTAGCTGCGGAATCCATTTGTAGCTGTGGAAACAAGATTCAGCTGCAGAAATTGATACAATGATCTCATGACTGAATGGAGATTGATAAATGATGACTGAGTGAATGAAAACTGGTCATGAAAATACTTCTATTTGCGGAATGAAATGAAATGAGATGAGATGAAATAGGTGGAGTGGAATGAAATGAAGTGAAGTGGGGTGAAATGAAAGGAAGTGACATGAAATTTTGGAATGAGAGAGAGAGATTTATTTTTTGGAAAATATAGGGCATCAGAAGATTCTGATTTTCGCCATGTATTTTCTGTATAAGACTGCCAATCTGTGAGTGGTTTTCAGGCTTATACAATTATTATTATTATTATTATTATTATTTTGTAGAAACAAAGCAATATCAAGGACTAGGATGGTGGAGAATAAGGATTCTTCTTCACCAGCCTTATTGCAGAATTATCCTGAAATATTTTGACAAATTCCTCCTTTGAGAGTGGCTTATGATAGATCTTTAATCGGTGACCATTCACAATAAGAGGAGTTTGAAATTCATAAATGGTTTTGATTCTTACCGCTCCATTTCTAAAGACTTTGTCAATCTCATATGGCCCAAGCCAATAAGTTTGAAATTTACCTTTGAAGTCTTTAAACATGGAATCAAATAGAAATGCCGAGTATCCTTCTTGAAACTTTTTCTATTTGATGTATTTGTCATGCCACTTAGCTCTTTGATATTGAACTAGATCAGTTCTTAGTATTGCTTCTTGTCTGATCTCATCTAGTTCATTCAATTGTTCCATTCTATGCTTTTGGGCTTCTGATAGATCCATTCTGAATTGAACTTCCATCTTGAAAGTTTTAACTTGGAACTCAATGGGGAGTAGGATTTCTTTCCCATAAACAATTTCATAGGGAGAATGTCCTGTTGTATTCCTCCATGTTGTTCTGTATGCCCATAAGGCTTCAGAAAGCCTTTCTGCCCAATCTCTTCTATGTAGATGAATAGTTTTGGTAATGATGCTTTCAAGAACTTTGTTTGTAGACTCCACTTGACCATTTGCTTGCGGATGGTAAGGAGTAGATTTTCTATGCTTGACTTTGTATTCTTCCATCAGTTTCTCCACCAGGTTGGATGTCAATTGGCTTCCCTGATCTGTCACAATTTCTCTTGGAACATGAAAGCAAGTAAAAATATCCTCATAAAGAAAACTAATAATTGAATGCTCAGTAGCAAAAAATAATGCATTGGCTTCTACCCATTTAGTGACATAATCAGTACATACCAATATATACTTTTTTTATTTAGATGGTGGGTTAATAGGTCCAATGAATTCTAAAGCCCATTTTTCAAAGGGTTCAATGAGTACCTGTGGCTGTAATGGCATTTCATTTGAAAGGGTAGGTTTCCCTAATCTTTGGCAGTTGTCACACCTTTTGACATATTGTTTTGCATCTTTGAAAAGGGATGGCCAATAATATTCCAAAGAGAGGATTTTATAGGTTGTCCTTTTGTCAGCAAAGTGTCCACCGCATGGTTCATCATGACATGCTTTGAGGATATTAGGCATTTCATCTTCCCTAACACATCTTCTGATCACAAGATCTAGCCCTGTTTTAAACAATTCGTTAGAAATCCATGAATATTTTGAACTCTCCTGAATAATCTTTCTTCTTTCACCACGAAATAAATGTGGAGGTAGTTTCCCTATAACCAAATAGTTAGCTATATTTGCATACCAAGGAGTCTTAGTAGTTATTGCAAATAAATATTCATCAGGAAACTTGTCCTCTACAAGAGAATCTTCTTTAGTATTCTGAATCCTAGACAAGAAATTAGCTATTGTATTTTGTTTTCCTAGTCTATCCAACACAGTGATATTGAATTCCTGTAAAAGTAGGAGCCACCTTGTAACTCTGCCATTAGTAACAAGTTTGTTCATTAGATATCTAACTGCAAAATGATCAGTATGAATAAAAGTTTCTTAGCCTGTTATATAATGTCTGAACTTATTGATTGCATGAACAACATCAAAGAACCCTTTTTCAGTCACAGTATAGTTCAACTTAGTGGGAGTTAAATTTTTATTGGTATAGTAAATGGCATAAGGAACTAGATCATTTTGTCCCAACATAGCCCCTGGAGCTGTATCTGAAGCATCTGTAGAAATATGGAAAGGAAGTTTCCAATTTGGTCCTCTCAAGATAGGCGCTTCAGATATTCTTGTTTTTAAAGTTTCAAATATTGATTGGCAATCAGGACCCCATTTGAATTCACAGTATTTTGTACCCCATTTGAATTCACAGTCTTTTGTAAGCAATTTGAAGAGTGGAGATGCTATCTTAGTGAGGTTTTCTATAAATCTTCTATAATATCTAGTAAATCCTAGAAAACGTCTAACATCTTTTTGACAATTTGGAATAAGCAACCTGGAGATTACTTCAAGTTTTGATCTATCAACTTTAATTCCATCCCCTGAAATGTGATGTCCCAAAACAATACCTTCAGTAAACATCATAAAGCATTTTTCATGACTTAATGAAATATTTGTTTCTTTACATCTTATAAGAACTTTTCCCAAATTTTCTAATGCCTCTTCAAAAGAATCACCATAAACTGTAAAATCATCCATATAAACCTCTACACAATCATGGATTAGATCAGAAAAAATTCCTAGTACTGCTCTTTGGAATGTTGTCGGTGCATTACATAATCCAAAAGGAAGCACTCGATAAGAAAATGTTCCCCATGGACAGGTAAATGTGGTCTTATCTTGATCTTCAGGTACTACCTGAATTTGATTATAACCACTAAAACCATCCAGAAATGAAAAGTACTTTTTGCATGCTAATGTATCTAATACCTAATCGATAAAAGGCAAGGGAAAGTGATCCTTCAAAGTTGCTTTATTCAATTCCCTGTAATCAATGCATACCCTCCATTTACCATTCTTTTTAGGTACTATAACCAAAGGAGAAACCGATTGGCTATCTGAAATTGGATAAATGAAGTTACATTGAGTAGTTTTTGGAGCTCTTCTTTCACTATCTCCCTGAGATTTGGATTCATCCTTCTCTGAGGTTGTCTGATTGGTCTACTATTTTCCTCGATATAGATGTGATGAATGCAAGTCTTAGGGTCAATACCTTTCATATCAGTATACTCCCATGAAAATGCAGTAGAATGTTTTTGTAAGATTTTGGTTAGTTTTTCCTGTTGTGACTTTTCCAAATTTCTATTGATATTCAATGTTTTACCTAGAAAAATATCAATGGTGGAGCTACCAAACTCTTCCATAGAGTAAAGAGACATTTGTCTTGATGATAAATACTCAATGTCATAATCTAACAGAAATTGTGTGTGGTCATATTCTGAAGATGTTTCAAAGTTTTCTAATGTGTTTAGAATTTGACTATCTTCATTGATTTCAAAAATGGTAAAGACAGGTTGTATAGTATCCTCATCATCGACCCATTCATTGTCTCCTACTTCTATAATTGATTTTTCTAGAGGATACAAATTGAATTTATTTGTCGAATTACCATCAGAAATGTACATATCCCTAGATCTAAAACTAATGAAAGCATCAACTGTGGCTAGCCAAGGTCTTCCTAAGATAAGTGGGTGACCTCCTAAATTACTCTTGGGAGTCAAAATCATAAAATCTACTGGATATTCCCAAGAATCTAAGGAGACTGAAATATCTTCTAGTACACCATCTGGTTTGATTAGTAATCTATCTGCAAACTGCAGTAAGGTAGGTGTAAAAAGAAGATTAGGAAGTTTAAGCTATTCCATAGTCTGTCTACTCATAATGTTGATAGTAGCCCCTAAGTCAATCAATGTGTTTGGAATTTCTATCCCATTTATATGTGTCTTGACAATTGGACTACCTGGATCTACATACTTTTGCATGGTAATTTTTCCCATCATGATATCTGCAATTTTTCCTACTAGGTGGATTCTTCTTGTATCTCTTGGTTTCCTTCCTGGTCTTTTGAGACTCAACTCCTTTATTTTTTTCGCTAGAATAGGAATCTCTCTAATGGCTTGTAGCAAGGGAATCTTGATACAAACATTCTTTAATTTATCTAGAAAACCATAGTCAGGCAACAAGATTTATTTTTCCACCCCTTTATCAATTTGTAATCTTTCAGGGAAAGGAGGTGTAGATGAAGATGCAGATTGCTTAACTATAGGAGTTGTGGGGGTTGACTCTTTTTCTTTCTCTTTCTGAGTTTTTGAGTTTTGAAGAGATGCTTCCTTAGAACCTTTATTGACTTTAAGAGAATCCTCCTTAGAGGTATCTTGTTCTTGGACATCTATAGAAGGTTTTTCTAAAACTCTACTAGACCTGAGTTGTACATCATTAAGAGGAACAATCATATAAGTAGGAAATTGAAGTCCTTCTATCATGTAAGTATACTGAGGATTTTTACTGTTAGGATTTGGCAATGGCTGAGCTGGCAGTTGATTTGTCTTTTGTTGAAATGGAAGCATGAGTTGAGGATTTGGATTTTGTTGAGAAGGTTTTTGTTGTGGAAATGGAAATGAGAGTTGTGGATTTTGATTTGGAAGTTGTGGAGGTTGTTGATTTCGAAAAGATGGAGGATATTGATAAAATTGAACAAATCTCCCATAAGGATTTTTCATCCCCTGTGCCCATGATTGATATGGCTTTTGAGGTTGGGGCCAAGGTTGTTGCCAAGAATTCCAATTTTGCTGGGGTTGAAAGTTCATAGGGTTGTTAAACCCTTGATTTTGTTGCCCCTGCCAAGGTCTTCTTGAAACAAAGCAAAGAGATTCTATTGAATTTGGATCTTCTTGAAAGACAAATTTGAGCCCAGGAATTGAAGGACAATCCTTGGTCTCATGATTCTCTAAGAAAATAATACATGTTTCTACAACTTTTGTGTCCAAGGGGCATTCCCTTAGAGCATGTTTCTTCCTACATTTTGGACAAAAAGATGGCCAAGGCATCAGCTTCCATTTTCTGTTTATTTTGAATTTTAAGGGTGTCTAGTTGTTCAATAAGACTCCCTAGAATATAAGTTTTGAATTCATCAAGCATATTGCCAATCTCTGCCCTACTTACCGATCCAGCTGCAGATTTTTTTGCTCTAATAAGAGAAGGATCTCTAGGCCCTTTTCCCGTTTTAGATTTTCCCCTCGAGAGATGGAAACATAGTTCTACTATGTCACAAAGTGGAAGTCGAGAAATGTCTCCCTTCCCCATCATGTTTAAAATATTTATCCATTCATCTCTAATGGCTTTCAATAGAAGGGATTTCAAGGTTTCCTCATCTAAGTTACTCATTTTTGCTCTCTTTAAGTTATACTGAAATCTTTCAAGTAAATCCTCCAAGTTTTCATCGTCTTTTTGCATCATTTTGAATACCTCATCCTTGCGATTGGTGGGCATACAATAGTCCAGGTACCTATCCAAAAATATTTTTTTCATATCATTCCAAGTCCTAATAGATTGGGTGACTAATCCCATGAACCATTTCAAAGTGGCTCCCTTCAATGTTGAAGGAAACAGTTTGAGTTTTTGAGAGTCTTCCATATAGTCATAGGTTTGGCACACGACTTCAAACTCAAACAGAAATGTTTCAGGATCCTCACTTCGCAACCCATAAAATTTGGGGAGGAACAGATGTTGAGATGTTTTCATTGTTGTGTGAGTTTCCTCATCAACTAATAGGGAATCCAAACGAGTTATCTCCTTCCCTATTTCTTCCATTATTACCTCCACCTCCACCATTGTTGCCTCCATTATTTCCTCCTGCTCTACCTCTACCCCCAAATCCATTTACTACTTCCTCCGTCATGATAGTTTCCTCTGAGTCTTCTAGTTCTTCTATCAAGGGTGGACAAGAGAGAGTTTCTTCCTTCTCTTCTTTGGGTGATTCTACTTCTTTGATTACAATATGTTCTCCTGTAGAAGTGAAGAAAGGGTCTTCTCCTAGATGAGATTTGGTAGATAGTGTAGGAGAATCCTCTAATTCAGCTACTGCTCCTTGAATTCCGGGAATCTTAAGGCTAGGAGTAGATGGTGGTGAATCTTGTCTATGCCTTGAAGAAGTTGGAGTTGTGAAAATCGAACTCTTGGCCCTAGCTATAAACCTTCCCCTAGAATCTCTTGCTCTATGCATGTCATTTTTTTATTTTTATTTTTCTCTTCAAGTCGAGCTAATAATTCTCTTTCTGATCTTCCAAATCACACTAGGTGCAAGAAGAGAGCATACTCAAGAAATTATTGAACCAATAACTTTCTTTTCTGATCCTCCAAATCACACTAGGTGAAAGAGGAGAGCATACTTCGAGAAGTTGTCAATTTTCCCTTCTCTTGTTTTTTTTTTCTTTTTTATGTAAGAGATCGGCTACCTAGTTACATTTCCCCGGCAACGGCGCCAAAATGTTTGGTCAATTTAGGGTGTCCTAAATTGCTACATTAATTATCAATCCGGGATTCGTAAGCTGATGAAGTGTCGCGCACTATATGTGCAAGATAACCTACTTCTTACTTTTGTCATTTTTGACTTTTATTTTGTTTTGGGGGCTTTTATCTTTGTTTGACTCCTAATGTGAAAGAAAACTCTAGAAGGCAAGTATGGATATAGATTTAAAGGCAATTTTGTCCTCTATAGTGATTTCTAGATCTTAACGCTCCAGAGGGTCTTAGAACATACTAATGATGAAATTAATACCTGAACAAAAATGAAAATGTGTTGCTACTTAAGTCAAACAAGAAATGAACTATTGATCATGAAACCATTATCCCTACTGCTGTCTAAATAAATAAATAAAAATGAATTAAGCTACTACGCTCAAACAAGTCAAAAATTGCAATCTAATAAAAGTAAAATCAAATCACATCATACATAGTCTGATTCCTCACCAGGTAGTCGAAGCTATGGCTTTCAGAGATAATCATCAATAACATGAGAAATCTGATATCTAATTGCAGAAAAGTAAAACTAAAATCAAATCACATCAATTCATAGTTTGACCCCTCGCCAGGTAATCTAAGTTATGGCTTTCGGAGGTAATCATCAATAACTTGAGCAATCTGATATCTAATTGCAGAAAAGTAAAACTAAAATCAAATCACATCAATTCATATTTTGACCCCTCGCCAGGTAGTCTAAGTTATGGCTTTCAGAGGTAATCATCAATAACTTGAGAAATCTGATATCTAATTGCAGAAAAGTAAAACTAAGATCAAATCACATCAATTCATAGTTTGACCCCTCGCCAGGTAGTCTAAGCTATGGCTTTCAGAGGTAATCATCAATAACTTGAGAAAGTTGATTTCTAAACTTTCTAACAAAGCAAATGAACTAAACTGAAATCAACAAAACAGAACTAGAATTAAAAAAAACTAAGAAAAGCAAGTCAGTAGAAAGACTGATTCCATGTCACTAGTTTTTTGCAAAAGGAAATGTGTAAAAGTGCCCGGGCCTACTTCTATCTTGAAACATACACACACACCGATGAGCGTTAACAGTAATACACAAAGCTTGTAAAATCATGAAAAGGAGTGAAGTGTTAATATCATAGAAAAAGAAATATACACAAGTGAATAACTGTGGAATATATGCAATCGAGTTGAAGAAACATTACATAAAACTGTACAACAATAAAAGAACAAAACCTCACTGTGCAGGGGCCCTTTGCATAGCCTCGATCAACAGGCTATCAATCAAGAATTATGCTCACACAATCATGTAGAAACAAAGTCTTCTTTTATATTTTGAAACAACGTTATCATAGTGGGACTAGTGTCACGGCACAACAACTTAACAGTGAAATTACATAAGCAAAAAGACTAAGAACTATGCATATAGAAACACGTTATTTATAACAAAATCTTTATAACTATTTCCTATGAAACCACGTTGACAGAGGACACGTAAAAGACAACATCCATGGATTTAGCATCATGGTTGCCGAGATTATGCAATCTATTGAAAACGGTTGTTGGATCCACATAGTGGGGCAGCCTACAAGTGTCAGCATGCCTCGAAAGATCTAGAAACAGCCACGAATACTTCACGTGGTTGAAAAAAGAGTCCAGCTACCGTCGGACTCCTTCATTAGACCATTCTTTGACCACTGTTGACCACAACTTTCTTTGATGAATCCGGCTAGACCAATAGGACTTGATCCATGTCCAGGTCATTTCTAACTTGCCCATGTGTCTAGTTTTGCCGGATAACACCTGCAACCTAGAGTTTAACAAAAATGGCTGCATAGAGTTTAACAAAAATGGCTGCGGAAAGTTGAACCAACTGCAGAAAGTGGCTGCATTCCGCAGCGCATAAGAAAAATCTAATTCAAACAACAAACATAAAGACATAGTTAAAAAACCACTTTAAATGCTCTTTTATGATTAACATGCAATGATGTTGATAGATTAGGAGGTCCAGGTAAATGGAAAAAGTCTAGGAAAGTGTGTAGGAGAGATGCAAGTTCAGGGCTCAATAGGGACAAATCCCCCCCCCCGCGTGGAGGGGTGTACAAACTTCCTGGGGTATACATCTAGCTGAAACAAAGACATCTAAATAATCATGCTCCACACCGAACAATCTCCCACCTAGAGAATGATTGTAGCAACTCCACCGCTACTTCATTTGCTGGACAATGACTCCTTGTTGGACTTGGTTGTTTCTCATCTTCATCGTCATCCTTGAACACCAATTGAAACTGAGCATATTCTCAGTTTCTTCCTGGTTACAACTTTTGTTAGCATGTCTGCAGGATTCTGGTTAGTGTGTATCTTTTCTAGCTTCAACTCTCCATCTTCCAACACTGATCGTATGAATTGGTACTTGAGTTGTATGCGTTTAGTCCTGGAATGAAATTCTATGTTCTTTGCAAGATGAATGGCACTTTGGCTATAACTGTAAAACGTGCCCATATCATGCTTCTTACCCAATTCACCCATAAACCTTTGTAACCAAATCATTTCTTTACTAGCCTCTGTAGTAGCAACATACTCTACTTCTGTTGTTGAAAGTGCAACAACACTTTGGATTTTTCAAACCCAACTGGCAGTTGTTCCACCTATAGTAAATACATATCCTGTAGTGATCCTCCTGTTATCTCTGTCACCTGCCATATCTGCATCAACATATCCCTATAGAGAAATGTTTGAACCACAAAATCATAATGCTTGATTTGTGGTACCTTTCAAATATCTGAGAATCCATTTCACTGCCATCCAATGTTCCTTTCCTAGATTGTTCATGTACCTGCTTACAACTCCCACTGCATGTGCAATATCATGCCTTGTGCAGACCATTGCATACATTAAGCTTCCAACTGTTGATGCATATGGAACTTTAGACATATAATCCATGTCTTCTTGGGTCTTTGGGCACATTTCGTTACTAAGTTTGAAATGGCTAGCAAAAGGTGTACTAACTAGTTTTCCATTGTGCATATTAAATCTTTTCAACACCTTTTGTATGTACTCATTCTGAGACAATGTTAATTTGTGATTTTTCCTGTCTCTAGTTATTCTCATACTAAGGATTTGTTTTGTAGCTCCCAAATCCTTCA
>APFE031295933.1:142401-163623 GCA_000404065.3 Pinus taeda
TGCTGCATCTACTCCTTTGGAAGTTAAAGCATTAACAGAGTTAGAAATACCATTGCATAAATACAATGTACCAACCTTGTGACCTTTTGCTATTACTAAGGCTCCTTTGGTGACCTTCCAAGCTTTATCTATGAAAATTGTCACACAACCTTCACCACCTAACTGCCCTGTTGAAATCAAATTTTTCTTCAGATCTGGAACATGCCTTATCTCCTTTAGTAGCCATTGGTTTCCATTTTGATGTTTTACAAGAACCTTACCCATTCCAACACTTTTATAGGGTTTATCATCACCCAAACGGACTTGTCCAAAATCTCCTTGAACATAGTCATGAAAATATTTCTTATCGTGTGTGGCATGGAATGAGGCCCCTGAATCTACCACCCAGGAATCAGTAATATTTTTTAAAGGAAGGATCAAAGCATCTTGTAACACCTCACCTATCACATTTTCTTCATGATTGTTTTCTTGTTGCGCATCTCGTTCTTTTCCCTTCCGATATCTACAGTCTTTCTTTAGGTGTCCTTTCTTTCCGCATTTCTAGCACACTATCCCCGATCTGGACTTGGATCTGCCTTTCCTTGATTTACGATGATATCTTGAGCTCTTTCCTCTTTCCATTTTTCTTCCCCTAGACTCTACACTCAAAGCATTACCCGATGTCTCACCGGAGCTTTTCTATCGCATTTCCTCACTAAGGATAGCACCGACAACATCATCAAACTTTAAAGTACTAGATCCAGAAACAGAGTTACTAATGGCCATTACTAAACCATTCCAACTTTCTGGAAATGAGCACAAGAATAACAGAGTTCTAACTTCATCATCAAAATTTACCCCTATAAAACTTAACTAAGTTGTAACAGTATTAAAATCATTTAAATGGTCTGCAACAAATCCACCTTCCAACATCTTCATATTAAATAACTGTTTCATAATAAATACCTTGTTTGAGGTCGAGGGTTTTTCATATAGTTTCGCCAACACCTTAATCAAACCCTTTGTTGTTGTTTCCTTCAAAATGTTGAAGGTGACCGATGTTGCTAGGTACAACCGTACTATTCCGAGTGCCTTTCTATCAAGAAGGTTCCATTCTTCAGCTGTCATACCCGTCGGATCTTTGATTTTCCACCCAATGGTAGGTATAGATCTTTCTGATACAGATAATCATCCATCTACATCTTCCATAGCGAGAAGTTTTGGCTGTTAAATTTCTCGACCCTAAAATTACCATCTTCTGCCATTTCTCCCATTCAAACCAATAACCCATCTCTCCTGCGAGTTTGTCAGCCAAATAGACCTTTGGCTCTGATACCAGTTGTTAGAAAATTATATATTACAGAGCAATGGAACACATACAATATTGCATAAATATAAACACATAAAATGCATAAAACCAGAGAGATACAGATATACATGGTTCACCCAGTTTGGGCTATGTCCACCCCCCCGAACAACCAGTGTTTCCTTTCTATTATCCAGCAAAATGAAGAGACACAACCTACAACAGATCCGCTGTAATATCCTTTATTTTCTCTCATAGTCTCACCTCTCTACTTCTCGCTCGGCGAATACACATCTATTACATAGTCTCAATACAATGTCCTCATACAAAGAGAGGGGTTGCCTTCTAGGGCAAAAAACCCTAAACTAAAGATAAGTTCTACTATCAGATCATCCGCCTAATGAACAGCCTAGATTAACTAGAAATTACTATACTTTTATAAGGCAATTTTACATCTGTTTTTAGCTTCGGGGGCACTACCCTCGAAACCCCTGCCGAGGGACCGTTGGGCCCAGGACCCCACAACCGGAGGGGATCGGCCCCCTCGAACCCCCGCGGGTGGAACAAGTCCCCCCACACCCCCCGAGTGGAGGGGTGTACAAACTTCCTGGCATATACATATGGCTGAAACAAAGACCTCTAAATAATCATGCTCCACACCCAACAACGAAGTCTTTACATAGGACATAGTCACAACTTGGGATTTAAACCCCAAAACTTGCCTTGGGGGATCTTGTGCCCAACAGGCCCCCAAAACAAACATCGTGACTCGCCCTCGAGTCACTCTGTCAGTGCGGAGATCTTTGCACAAAGACCTACCAACTCTACTCGGACTACTACAAGGTCGGCATCGCACTAAGCGGTTGCCTGCTGTATCTCCTTGACATGTTGTTCATATACCATGGTATCTGAACTACTTCCTTGTATCTACTCCTACGTCCCCTGCATTTGCACGAGCTTGCATTCAATTGATGTTGTGATAATGAAGGCCTCATCAATCCATGGTTGGATGTGCACCTTCAACACCACTTCTTTGTGTTGCGCCGTGTCTACCTGCTCCTTAAGTTCCTTGGCCTGTTGCATTCATGCGAGCCTCTATGTAAGGTCCACCATTTGTGCAGTCCCTTTTATGTTGTCATATTGTTGCTATAGCTCACACGCCTTTATCTCCAAGCACTGTATGTTCGGGTCCTCCTGCAAAGTGGTGAGAACCTCAAATGATTCTTCCAACATTTTGGTCTAGTCCCTCACTGCACTGCTAATCTCTTCTATTCCCGTGGTGATGGTGCTAGTGTGCTATTCCCTCACCTCTAGAGGAGTTGAAGGTTGTGCCTTGAACCACATCTCTGCTATTTGGAAGTTCAGCTCTAGCTTAACCTTGGCCATCTCATCTCGCATCTCACAAATCCCTACTGCTAACCTCTGAATGTGCACCTCTGCTGTTGCCTCTACTGGGATGGCAAACTCAGGGACCATCTAGTAGGCTTCTTCAAGTATCTGCATTATCTTCCTGTTCTAGGACACAACCTTGTCGCATTTCAAGCTCAACTGCTCCATGTTGATTCTTTGTTCGCTCAATACCTGTAGTACCTGGCTCTCCCTAGTCCGCAGTTCTACAGTAACTATGTCCTGTAGGACATAAAGAATCTCCCGAGGGAGCGAAGCCATGTTGATCCCTATTCCCTTTAACACACTGACTGTAGGCTTGTTGGCCTCATTTTCTATAACCAGTGCCCCCTCTAGCAGCACTATCATATTGGTCGTGCGATCACACAACATTTCCTCGGCTACAGCCATTCGTACTGCGAGGCTGGTTGAGAGAGTATGAGCCTGAGGAGCGTGCACCTACAACTCCTGAATCTATGCCCAGAGGGCCCCCAACACAATCTGATTCTCCTTCATGAGCTATTGGAGGGCCTCCACGGTGACATCGCGCACTGTCTCCCATATGTCATGTAAATCCCCCTCAGTGAGCATGATTGGGGTAGCCCTTTGTACTTTATAGTGCCTTTTGAATTTGAATTTGACCGTTCCCCCCAAATATAGTCCATTAATGCTCCCTTGGCAGCAGATTTTCCCAAATCTAGCCCATAAAGCTTACCTTAAATGCTTTCTTCCGACTCCATTTGGTCTCAAACCAAGTATCACATCGTGAATAGTGATTATAACGATTACTTTCCAGCCAACCCGCGCGATAGTGCATTACCCTTGCGCTGTCGTGGACCCTGTGACACTTCACTCCTACACACAACCCTGACATCGCATAGTTCTTGGGCAGAGTAATTTATAGTCTCTCACCTCCTTTAAACTACTTAGAGTGTTAAGACCGTGCTTCCCATGGCTAGTTAGGTGGTTGCTCCACCTGTATACGACTTTACCCAATCATCATTTACTTCTCCTTGGAAAAGTTTTCCTTTTAACCTTACTACTTGCGTTGTGCATTTTACCATTTGCATTGCAGCGCCATATGTGATCCTTTTAGTAATACATGGTCCAATCCAAGGCATCAAACTGATCAACTCTCGGTGGTAGTCTCCAAATTTATCAATGTAATCATGTGCATCCCTTTTCATTCCTCCCTCCAACTTCTTCACTTCTTCTTCTGCCATGGCGCTTTTCTCCCTCAAATGAACTTTTTCATTCAAGAGTTCTTGGAGCCTAACATTACCCCACTGGATCTCTTCATCAGGTCCCAAGCATTCTTCTTCTTCTAGATGTGCGATCCCTTCTTTCAAGGCTCTGCAATCTGTCGTATCTGCGGGCGCCACTATGCGTAGACTAGGCATGATATACTTCATCGGTATTTCAGCGCTCACTTCATTAACCAGCCTAGAAGGAATCTGTCTCATTAGTTTCTTACTGTCACCCTATAAGCCCACAGGACTGCTGGTACGCACAGGTCCCAATCACTTTGTTGCGCATTACATACCTTGTTCAGTTCTCCACACACTTCATGAAAGGCTTCCGCGTGGGAAACCGTCTGCGCACTTGTTCTTTCCACACTCTGTCGTTCTGTCTCGAGGAGTTGTTCATGCATTTTCCACCCTAACACATGCTTATTGTCCATATTTCCCATTGCAAAGTTCGTGTGCATCTGTGCAGGTGGTTTACCATAGGTCTGTACCCATCTAGACAGATGCACACGTGGACCATCCTAGCCATTGTATCTACCTATTGGCTGCCCCATATGCTTCCCAAACCATGCATGTATCATCCTCCTACATGCATGCTAGTCATCAAAGCTCCCTTTGTGTGCACCCCACCACCTCATAGGCATAGCACGCGGTACCCAATTCAAGGCTTCGAAACGTTGCTTCTCCAACACCTCCCTTTCAAATCTATTCAGGAAAGCATCTACCTTTCCTAATCCATCATAACTAGCTAAATCTCTCGTTTATGTTGATGCATAATGCAACGATCTTGTCATCATATTACAGTTTAATGTGGTTACTTCGTGTAACCTGTTTTGCCACTGCTTTATCTCCTCATCCGAATCTGAAGTACAGCAGCTTTCACGCTCCCATGAAATTCATCCATCCGCAGTGAGATTTACCCAGTCTTGCTCTCATGTGGTTATCTTGTAGATGCAATCCAAATCATTGTCACTTTCATAGTCATGCACTAGCTTAGTGTAGTTTGATCCCTTAGCAGGGTCCAACGGTATTACTACGCGCAAAGATTTTTTTTCAAAAATCATCTTGTGCTTTTTTAGATTAATCACCTCATTCATGTCAGTGGCCCAATCAATTCCTAAGAGCGTGGGTTAGGGATTGTTGTCATCAACAATATCTATCACTTCAAAGTCTACTAGCGTGCTCACTCCCTCAATATCCACAGTGATTCCCTGCAATCACCCTAGGGGTATTATCTTCTGTTGGTTTGCCATGTGCAGGTGAATCAAAGACCACTGCAGCATAAGCCTCCCCATACGCTCCCATGTCTGCTTCGGTAGAATGTTCACGTCCAACCCTAAATCCAAAATTGCTTGGTCCATATCACATTCTCCAATTTGCGTGGTTAACCTCATTTCTCTTCTTGTTCTTGTCTTTTGTTTTTCAATCTTTTGGACTACGCGTCGTTCTCCATGCGTGCTCCCCGCGCATCTGTTAATGAGTTCATGTAATCCCTTTATATCCTTACTGTCACGCAATAGCTTCATGCACGTTTCCAGGGACATTGCGCCCATCGATGGGTCCATCTTCGGCTCTGGTCTATCTTTTCTTCCTGAAGTTGAGGCATCAACGAAGCTCTTCTTAGCTTCCATAAAGGTTTCTCAAGCGCGCTCCAAATCAAACTCAGCTTCATTCATCAGATCTTTGCGAACCCAATTACTTTCTTCGGGTTGTTTGCCTTTATCATCTCTTTTTGTAATTCCACTTCGGAGCACAATATTCACATTTGGATCATCATCGTGTGACTCATACCTCATCATTTGCAGGTTCTGAGTTAGGGGAGGTGGTAGCGCTCCCTTGTTACATAACCTAGCTATCAACATAGGACAATCCCTTATCTAATGATCAAACAAGGTACAGTACAAACATGATGGATGCATTGGATTCGTACAATCATGGGCATAATGACCGCGACCTCTCCAAGGTCCTCCTCCACCTCGGCCTCGTCCACGCCCCTGGAATCCGGTTCATGCCATCCCTGCACCTTGTTCTAGGTGTTGTGTTTCAGCCTGAACCCTGTAGGTGGGAGTTCTATCCATCATTAGCTCATAACCTCTACATGTGTGCTCATCATGTCGCAATGATCTACATAAATTATAGAACAACTGTTGTGAGTTCTGCGTGTACTTTTGCAACAAATGGCAATTGTCTGTACATGCTTTCCCCCTATTTGACAAATCACACACCACATATCAGGCCCCGCACTCAGTCTGCTTGTGCTTCTGGTATTAACTCCATTAGCCCCCCTCCCATGAGGTAATTTGTGAATACCAGGCAGTGGTATTTATCATGACCCCAACCTTTGCATTTCACACACCACACCTCTTCGCGTGCTTCTGGTTGAACTGTTTTGTCCTGTTTTTGACTCTGCATATCGAGGCATAAGTTTTTCAACTACGCGTGGATTTTCTAAACTACCAAGTTAGGATCCTATATTGGGTCACATGCAGCCTCATCACGATCTCTAAAGCCTCTGCCTGAGTTGTTAACCTTTTCTACAACAGCGCATTCCTCAAATGCGATGATAATGATGCTACAAACCATTCGCAGTGCTATACATCTGTCAGAGTCATTTAAGCTTCGCGAATCATGCACTTCAACCTCTGATCCAGATCCCAAGGAGTCTTGCCTAGTAGCATTGTGTTCTCTTTAAACCTAATGATCAGTTGCGCTTCTGACTTTGGCCTACTAAACTCCCTAGTTACTGCAGCTTGGATAACTGTGATTCCCACATTTGGATTATCACTTGAGTGCTTTATGTACTAGGTCAGCACGCGATCCTGCAGAGTGCTAACCAATGTCACTTTCTTGATATTATCATATATAACTCCCTGTGCTTTCCATATGGCTTTCACAGCGAACCAAAATTGGTTTGAATCTTCATTTCCTACTCCCTTAAACACATGCAACTTTATCGAGCTTGCCATATTAAAACACGATGGTTGAGGAGGTGGCACAGGCAATGATGGAGGTGATGACAGTGAAACTAGCGGTGGTGTGGGCGGAGGTGGTATGTGTAGAATCCTCTGCCTTATCAAATGGATTTCACTTCACAGAGATACCTTCACGAGCTCTTCCTTGTCCCTTCATGGAGGTGAAATCAAGGGGCTAGTCTCTAGTCTCGCACTTCCTTCATTTCTATAAATTCTCCCACTTCATGTAGACCTGAACATCAATGTAGCTTCATAATCCTATTTTTGTACAATAGAATTTTAATCCAAATGTTCAGAGACTTTACGTACTTACCTCACAGACCCTTGAGAAAACATCGCTCTGCCTCGCTATAGCTTACCAAAGTATCTATTGCAAACTCAGTAATGAATCCTCCTATAATCCGATCGAGCTAAAGATCAACAAAGCACACAATCTTATCCTCTGATGCTTCCAATATGTGCACCAACTCTGGGGTCCACACAATAGGTCTGACGAGCTTCCACCTTCCTTAGCTATCTGCTAGCTTCATGATCTACTCGTACATCTCAATAGGGAAATATGAGAAGAAAATTTCGTGGATATTTGTGTATAGGTAGAAATCTAACAATTCTTCCTTCAATAGTCGCGAATTCCTGTTCTCCTGCGCTGTGAATTCGTGAATTTTCCTATCCAACCACCCTTTAAACTCCTTCTTAGTTGGATTCTAGTGATGTGACATTAGACATCTCTATGGAGATTCCAGTCCCGGTAACAGAACCATTTGTTGGCTTAATGGGCCCTTACCTAGGTTCGAAGTTAATTAGACAAACAAATCCCTGTACTACCGGCCCTTTTGGAAACAACTTGTGGAGCACGGACTGAGGTATCACCCAAAGCAGTATGGGGGAATGCTGGAACCAAGTTTCCGCACCCTGGAGATGTCTGAGGGGTCGACTTAGTCCAACTAGGAATAGCTTCACAGGTCACTTCGTGCACTTCCCTAACCTACGAGGCCCTCCCACTATGTCTCGATCACCTTCGTGCAATCCTTAATGAGGGGTTGAGGTGATATCATGTTGCTAAGGTAGTGATCTGTGCTCTTTCCCTAATTTCTACCGCGGATCTTACTTCTCTCTTATAAATGTTAGTTAACTTTGCTTCAACCGATACTTAGTTTATATTCGCTTAACACATTCATATAAGTTCGTGCAACAAATAAACAATAACTTGCAATTTATATCCAATATACCTCAATGCATAAAACAGGCAAAAAGGTGCACAGAATGATAAGAACTTTTCTTTATTACTTCTCAATCGGTTATAGACTGAACTCACCCTGTGCACTTAGCTGTAGGGGTCCACGCTCTCAATTGCAGACTACTAGGCCTCTGTGCACTTAGCTGTAGAGCCTTCTCTTATCCTACGACCCAAGACATGACTTTACATTTCAACCAAGACTCAATGCTTCATCTTCTCTTAGATTCTTTGATCTAATCCGTTGTCTCTACAACTTAGAGCCTCGCTCTATTTATACAATCCCATGGTCTGCATACCATGGGTAGAACTCTCAAGCTGAAATTACATTACAAAAGTAAGGCAGACAACCTTGTGACTCAATTACAGCTTCGCGCTCTGTGCCCATATTTCCTGGAGTCTTTACATCGGACGTAGTCACAACTTGGGCTTTAAGCCCCAAAAATTTCCTTGGGGGATCACGTGCCCAACAATTCCCTTAACAATTTACAAGTTAATCAAATTCCAATAAAGTAGTTCATCAAGTTCATAAACAATATGAATTTTGACTCAATCGCCTAACTAAAAATAGTTTAGAGCAATCCATGAGTTCAATTCTCATAGCTTCTCTTATAAATTATTTAAATATAATTCCACAAATACGCAATTAATAAATCATTAAGGAGACTATTATGGCATTTCCTAGACTAATTTGTCTTAAGCCAACAGAAAATATATTTCATCAACTTATCACAATAATATTTTTTTACATTTCAATAATTTGCAAATCAATTTAATTCCAACAAAATAATTACAACACTAGAGGATAGATACCTAGTTCACACTTGATTCCATATATCAAATCAATTATTCCAAACATTCTAAACCACCTAATGGTATTCAATATACCAACCTTAGTATCTTATTTTGCAATAAAATGAAAATAATGGATTTAAATATCAAGCAAATTCATGTTAAGAACCTCTATCCATTTAACTTTAATTACACATAGTCAGTCCTCCTTAATCATATCTATGAGATTTCATCAAAATAAATTGTTCATTATAACCAGAACAAATACTTAGCTCATAGATATATGTTAGTATGGATTCCACACCCATACATTACCTGATAGATATATGCTAGTGTGGATTCCACACCCATACATTAGCTCATAGATATATGCTAATATGGATTCCACACCCATACATAACTTTAGGAACACATACCCTTCAAGTGTTCCTTTAAATGGCTTCACAACCATTCTTGAACAAGTAATTTAAGCCTCATGTTTATTAGGAAGGACATACCATAACCTGGTCTCTGAGTAATTTCAAGTTATATAATGTCAACCCAAACTACACAAAATCATGGCAAAGAAATCAAAGGAATTTCATTCTTACTCATTAAGAATATATTCCCAAATCATATTTTAACACATCAAATTAATGAACATACATTACTTGTGAATCTACATTCACAGTTAAAAGTGACATCCTTCAAGGTAGCTTATATTAAGTTTCCATTAGTGTAGATAAGAAAATAGTCAAAATTAACACGATGAACTCAATCATCATGTTAATTTAATCTCAGTCTTACCCTTGTTACACATTCCTAAAGCAGACACACCAAGTTCATCATAATATAGTCCAAATTTAGCTAATATTTTTCTTGGTAGATATGATTTCACCTAGTAAAGAAGGCTACTATTGATAATGATGCATTAAACATATATGCAACCATGCATGCACTCCACCTATCTCACTCATTGATTGAAAATGAAGCCATTCACATGCTTGAGTTTAACCCCAACTTTCTCAAGAACATCCTCTCCCATCACAACTTTAAGTCTTTTAACATAATTGTAATAATTTGTATTAACAAAAATAAACGGGAAAATAAGAAAGCATTATTTTTCTTTCCTGAGTTTCTAAATGACATAATAATAATAATATCCCTTATGCAACCAATATGCTTCCAAGTCAACATACACAATAATTCAACATCCATGCAAAATCATCATTCATACATCAACAACCTAGAAGTAAACATGTTGGCCCATTAGGCCCTAGTGTTGTAGCTAGCTCTTATGCCATGTGTAAAGTCCAACCTTACCAACCATCGATAATATAGAGAAGTAGAGGTAACATCAATCACTAATACTCATTATTTTTTTTTAGCATTACGAACTTAGTTATCCTGTAATCATGTCCCTTCATCAATTTAAATATGAGAATATCACATAAGAAGTGAGGGAATTCCAAAACACATTTTCTTTCTAGTTTAAAATATGATAGCATGTGTTCTTTTCATACTTGTACATGAGCTCTATGTAAGACTGGAAATAAATTCCACCATAATGCCAGGTGTGAACATTAAGCTAGATCAACCTATTTGATTTTCTATATCATGCCAAATAAGATCCACCTATTGACTCTTGATATCACAACTACAAAAATATCATGCTTCTATTACAAAAATCACATATAAGTGTATGACTATTAAGACTATTAGCCTACCTATAGAAAGGTAACTGAGGGAATAATATGTCTCTCCTCATTAGTGAATCTACTAAATATGATATGTTTATGAAATGGAATCACAAAATCTATTAACCCAACAATATTTCCAAATTCATCATTTAAAAATTCTCAATCACAATTATTAAGACAATGCTTCAATCATGATTTGTATAATGAATGTTGCAGCAAGAGCAACTACTGTTACCAATCCAGAAGCATATTATTCTTCAAAAAGTGGAAATTAAAACAATGGAATTGCATAAATTAGGAACAAGTAGTTTTTTTATACAATCATTAAAGCACAAGATATGCACCCATGAATGCATGTAGCTCAGACGAAACTTATTATGCTCACTTGCACAAAATCCTACAAAATTAGTCACTGTAAAATTGTTTCCAACAATTTTTTTTTTTTATGAAAGATTTAGATAATAAAAGTAAAAACTATTCTATTCTCTATTCGCACTTCATAAAATTATTAAATTAATTTTCACATTCATACCAAAAACTTGCAGACATAGGAAGCTACATCCATCAAATAATCTATTCATAAATTTCTAGTACATAAAAACTACGGTAAGTAAGACTTTTACTCTAACAATTTATATGCACAAAATCTAAAGCCATTTAGCCCTTTTGACAAACACTTTGCAAACATGCAATCTACAGCCATTGAGGCCTTTTGACAAACACTTTGCAAACATGAAATCTACAACCATTGAGGCCTTTTGACAAACACTCTGCAAACATGCAATCTACAACCATTGATGAATTTTGTCAAACACTTGGCAACAATGAATTTGAGATTCTTCTTCAACCTATTTAGCTCACAAAATTCAGAAATTGAATCTTCAAAAGTTGGCATATTAAAACAAGGACTAAAGAATCTTAGTTTTTCATCAAAAACTCGACAAGGACACACAAAATTGACAGGAGCAATTTATAAAATCACCCAGATTTACGATTTGGATTTTGAAAAGTATGTTCTTGGAATGAAATCGGGGGTTATATGGTCCAATGGTACGAATACCCCCTGATGTTGAGCGGAATTGCAATAAAAAATCTAAGAGATTCAATTCTTTAAAACAAGAAAACTTTGGGTCCCAGTTACCAATTTTGTTAAACTCATAACATGCAAACTTTCATCTACAACTCTACATGAATAAAAATAACCCAAAATTATGATATTATGAGGTGTTCATTGAATTTATGAATTTCTATGCTCACTATATGAATTCTTGACACAAGTAATTAATCAAACATTTTACAGGCTACAAAGCTACTTCCTTTACATAAGTTGACAAACTTAATGCATCCACTGCTACAATTTGGAAAACACGTTGCATCCTTGAATGATACAACCATTAATGCTTTTTGTCAATTAATTTGCAACATAACAACAATAGAAACTTACATACAATAAACTGCATCCATTGAGGAGTTTCTTCAAACATTTAGTGTGCAACCATTTGTTTTTTGAGATTTAAGTTTCAACCAACAACCCAATTCAAAGGAAGTAAGAACAATATTAAATTGTTAAAAGGGACAACAAAATCATATTAAACATATAATATCATTTTTAGATAATAGACATGACCTGCTATGGAAAAAATTTCATTATAACCATAATTTGAAATCATTGGCAACACATTCTTCGTTTCATTCCCTGCATGTAAATTCTCATACATAGCTGCCAAGAAACTACTAGATCATAAATACATAGCTACCAAGAAACTGTTAGCTAGGAAATAAATTTATAAATATTTCATAAGTATTCATAATTTTGTAATAATTTAGAGTAGCAATAAAAAAATTAAAATCTCCACACTTTAAATCTAATAAGAAACCAAAATTTCAAGAGCATTTAGAAATATACCTGACAATGTGTATAGATATAACTCGAAAAATATGAGAGCATGCTTTAGCTCCAATTCCCTTACCAAATCATTGTGAACCATATGATTTTCCACCCAACCATATCCAAGGAAAACTTCTCCCCCTAGAACCCCTGAGCTGTAAGAGCTCACAAGCAATACCAAAGTATAGTAGAAGAGAGATTTACAAGGAAAGATGAGGAAGATAAGTTTTACTTCCTCTCAATACCACTCATGTTCAAATCCATTGGTAGAGATACTTAGTAATTTATATTATAATTTGGCTACTCTCCAAATCTCTCCCTCTCACGATCTTCCTCAAACCTCTCAAACTCTTGGTATCACCATGCACCTCTCCCAAGTAAGAATACATGAGAGACATATATAGGAGGAGCAACAAATTCTTGTGATAAAGGAGAAGTAATATGCATGCCTTGTATTCCATTTAAAGGAGTGTAAGTCATGCCATTAAGGAGAGGTATGAATGCCTTAGTTAAAGAGAGTGTAACATATGCATTAAACAGATCGTAAGAGGAATATTTTATGACATGTCTTTAATGAGTGTAAGAGGAATATGCCATTCTTTGATGAGTTCATAAAAGAGAGTGTAATTTATTATTAAAAGAGAGAGAGACATACATAGAGCCATGAGAGTCATCAAGGAGAGAGGTGTGAAGTGATTAAGGAGATAAAGGTGACTTGTAATTCCCTTTTAATAATAATATCATAGTCTCATAAAAGATAATAATATTAATAGTAATATTAATAATATTTAGGATTAAGTCGATATTGAACTATTAGGATTGAGTAATGATAAGTTAAGTGATTTTCCTTCAACTATACTTGATTACGCATTGATTGAAGGTGACTTACTATTTTTGAGAGTCATACTTGAGATGCTAGACACAACATTCTATTTTTAGAAAGTCACTCCAGAATTGTCAGAAATGAGATTGTATTAAGGAAATTCATCACTGAACTTCCCATGAGTGGTATTTTTCTTCCAGAGAATAGGGATTCCACATCCATATTGCATACATCTTCATGCCTTATTAGATTGAGGACTTCATGCCCTGATCTACTCTAAGGATCCAAGATTCCACACCTTGATCTTGTAAATATTTAGGACTCTATGTCTCAATCATTTTACTATAGATCCAAGACTCCACGTCTTTATCTTTCATGGATATAAGACTCCGCACCCTAATCCTTTTATTTTAGATTCAAAACTCCACATCTTTTTCTTTCATGGATTTAGGACTTTGTGCCCTAATTTCCATGGCTTATCATCTTCTCTACTTTGAAACTCTATGCTTCACCTTAAGGTACTAATTGTGAGACCATACCCATCTGATGGTTCATTGGTAAGACCTTGTTCCAAGACCTGCACACATCACAATCTCATAGATCAAAGGAATTAAATGAATTTCATAATTGATTTATTCACATTTTACCAAATATTGTGCATGACTTCCATAGCCATTTTGGTTCTGGAAAAATGACTTCCGTAGCCATTTATAATTTGAACATCATTGTTTGCAAATAACCACATCCCTTGTCACATCTCGCTCAATATCAGATTAAGCATATATAATCATAAAAATCATGCATCATGACTTCCACAATAATTTATAATTTTAACATCCTTGTTTGCAAATAACTTTGTCCCCTGCCACATATTTTTCAATACAAGGTTAAGCATATATAATCATACAAATCATGTAACATCCATAAACCATAATTAACCATATGTTCCACATAACCATGATCATCCATGGATATATGTGTCTCAATCCTGGATCACCATCCATTTCATACACATATGTCCAGACTAAGATACCAAAAGAGAAAACATCGATAATATGCTCTTACCCAAAATAAGTTCTTATACACACAACCATAGACATTATCATAAGCACATAGAAACCATGTGACCTAAAACAAGTCTATAACATACAAGAATATACGTAAGTCTAACATGCATAATCTTTATATCACTACATCAAAATGACCGTCTCCAAGTTCACCAAAGCCATCTCACCAAGAAGAGACACTACATAATCCCCCTCTTGGGCTAAACTTGGCCCAAATTTTTTCCTACAGTCATAAGATACTTAGTTCTTTTCGATTCTCCTATCAATAAGGTGTTAACCTTATGTATATTTATTTGATTTCTTTTTCTTCATGTCAATCCATAGTTTAATGTTTGCTAAATTCGAAGCAACTCCATGAAAACCAAAATATACCATACTTAATTAGGTAGAGAACATATCCATGCCATATTAGGCATGTTTTTATATAAAATTCCAAATATTTCTATATCAAAACTAGCCATACAATTTATAATACCATATCAAAATACTATTTTATGTAATTGATATGACATCTACTTAAGTTATCTATAATAATTTAGTATTCTACATGTCTTTCTTCCTCATAGTCTGCATGAATCCTACATGTGTCATCTTCTTGATTCTATAGTATGTTGAGCTTGCCAAGCTATAAATAGCTCAAACATTGGTTTTATAAACAACAATTAAGGTCGATCTCATCTCACAATAAAATTTGCATACAAGAAGCATACAATCATCCACATACAATTGCCAATGAAACTATACAACAAAACCTGATGTCATATATAAAACTCACTCTTACATCCCACTTGGTTTATGTATTCTCAATCCAAGTTTCCCCTTCTCATTCCTTAAGACATCCTTGCAATCAAAATATTTAGGATCTACCTATAGTTTTTATTCAATGTTTACCCTTTAGGAAAAATCACAATTTGACATTCAAGATGCCATTTTTTTTTATTTTTAACTAACAAGATAATGTTCTATACAATCCTCTTGACCCACTTATGTATTATAGTCCATTCCTTTGTTCCCATAATATTTATTATTATTGAGAATAAACTATGAATGACTCTGTTAGAAGATCTTCATTTCGAACAAAAAATAATGATATCTTTTCGAAAGTGGTTTCTAATAAAGAACAATTCTCATAATTATGCAATTATGGTATCTATATTATTGAGTCTACCTTGATAACTGTCAGCCAATTTGTTTTCCAACTATAAAACTGCTCATGATTTCTATTTAGTAATTAATCAATTGATTTGGTTTTAGGTCTTATTCCTTATTATTAATACATGTGCAAAAATAAGCTATGAAAACCATACATTTCTCAAAATATGAATAATATTGTTGAATTTAAATAAGATTTAGACTATCAAGAGGGAAAATCTATTCTAAAACTAAGCCTTCTGTTTTATGGAGAATTACCACCCTATCAAAATATTACAACCTTTTGTAGGACTAATAGCTACTCATACAACTATGCATCCAAGAACAAATTGCTAATTCCAACAATCTCTTCCATTCCACATAAAATACATTTATCTTAGGCTTCTAAATCATGCAAGAATTAAAAATTCATCAAAATGTGATCTCACTCTCCTTAAAAAAATATCACTAGCACATATTCTTGTAAAACAAGCACTCAAATAAGCTTTTCGTTAATCACATACCTTTTCCAATAAAACAAAGTTCTCACCACACTTTTTTTATTATCTTCTAGACATGTTATTCTCTTAAAAATTTACAAGTTATTCAAATTCTAAGAAATAAGTTCATCGAGTTGATAAACAATGTGAATTTTGACTCAATTGCCTAACTAAAAATAGTTTAGAGAAGTTCATGAGTTCAATCGTCATAATTTCTCTTATTAATTTAGATAAATATAATTCCACCAACATGCACTTGATAAATCATTATGGAGACTATTATGGCATTTACTAGACCTAATTTGTCTTAAGCCAATAGAAAATATATTTCACCAACTTATCACAATAATATTTTGCTACATTTCAAGAATTCCAACAAAAGAATTACAATACTAGAGGATAGATACCTAGTTCACACTTGACTCCATATATCAAAATCAGTGATTCCAAACATTCTAAACCACCTAATGGTGTTCAACATACCAATCTCAGTATCTTCATTTGCAATAAAATGAAAATAATGGATTTAAATATCAAGCAAATTCATGTTACGAACCTCTATCCATTTAACGTTAATTACACAGAGTCAATCCTCCTTAATCATGTCTATGAGATTTCATTAAAATAATTTGTTCGTTCTAGATAGAAGAATTACTTAGCTCATAGATATATCTTAGTATGGATTCCACACCCATACCTTACCTGATAGATATATGCTAGTATGGATTCCACACCCATACATTAGCTCATAAATCTTTGCTAATATGGATTTTGCACCCATACATAACTTGAGTAAAGCACAACCTTCAAGTGTTCCTTAAAATGCCTTCCACAACCATTCATGCATAAGTAATTTAAGCCTCTTGTTTATTAGGAAGGCCATACCACAACCTGGTATCTGAGTAATTTCAGTTTATATAATTTCAACCCAAACTACACAACATCATGTCAAAGAAATCATAGGAATTTAATTCTTACTCATTAAGAATGTATTCCCAAATCATATTTTAACACATCAAATTAATGCACATACGTTACTTATGAATCTATATTCACAGTGAAAATTGACATCCTGCAAGGTAGCTTATTAAGTTTCCATTAGTGTAGATAAGAAAAGAGTCAAAATTAACATGATCAACTCAATCATCATGTTAATTAAATCTCAGTCTTACACTTGTTACACATTCCCAAAGCATACACACCAAGGTCATCATACTATAGTCCAGATTAAGCCAATATTTTTCTTGGTAGATACGATTTCACCTAGTAAAGATGACTACTATTGATAATGATGCATTAAACATATATGCAACCATGCATGCACTCCACCTATGTCACTCATTGATTGACAATCAAGCCATTCACATGCTTGAGTTTAACCCCAATTTTCTCAAGCACATCCTTTCTAAGCATGTCTTTAAGTATTTTAATATAATTCTAATAATTTTTATTAACAAAAATAAAAGGGAATATAAGAAAGCATTATTTTTCTTTCATGTGTTTCTAAATGACATAATAATAATAATAATATCCCTTATGAAACTAATATGATTCCATGTCAACATAAACAATAATTCAACATGTATGCAAATTCAACATTCATACATCATCAACCTAGAAGTAAACATGTTGGCCCATTAGGCCTTAGTGTTGTAGTTGGCTCTGATACCATATGTAAAGTCCCACCTTGCCAACCATCAATAATATAGAGAAGTAGAGGTCACATTAATCACTAATACTGATATTTTTTTTTAGCAATACGAACTTAGTTATCATGTAATCATGTCCCTTCATCTATTTCAATATAAGAATATCACATAAAAAGTCAGGGAATTCCAAAACACATTTCCCCTCAAGTTGATAGTGTGTGTTCTTTTCATACTTGTACATGAGCTCTACATAAGACTAGAAATAAATTCCACCATAATGCCAGGTGTGAACATTAAGTTAGATCAACCTATTTGATTTAGTAGATTATTCTAAATAAGATCTACCAATTGAGTCTTGATATCACAACTACAAAAATATCATGCTTCTATTACAAAAATCACATATAAGTGTATGAGTATTAACCTATGTATAGCAAGGTAATTGAGGGAAGAATATGTCTGTCCTCATCAGTGAATCTAATAAATATGACATGTTTATGAAATGGAATCACAAAATATATTAACTCAACAACATTTCCAAATTCATCATTTAAAAATTCCCAATCTCAATTATTAAGGAAATGCTTCAATCATGATTTGTGTAATGAATGTTGTAGCAAGAGAAACCACTGTTACCAATCCAAAAGCATATTATTCTTCAAAAATTTTCAAGTAAAACAATGTAATTGTATAAATTTGGCACAAGTAGTTGTTTTCTACAATCATTGAAGCAAAAGAATGCACCTATGAATGCATGCAGGTTAGACAAAATTTATTATCCTTATTTGCACAAAATCCTACAAAATTAGTCACTGTAAAATTGTTTCCAATAACAACCCCTTTTTTTATATGAAATATTTAGATAATAAAAGAAAAAATTATCCTATTCTGTATTCACACTTCAGCAAATTATTAAATTAATTTTCACACTCATACCAAAAACTTATAGACATAGGAAGCTACATCCATCAAATAATCTATTCATAAATTTCCAGTACATAAAAACTATGGTAAGTAAGAATTTTACTCTAACAATTTATATGGACAAAAGCTATAGCCATTAAGGACTTTTGAAAAACACTTTGCAAACATGTAATCTACAACGGTTGAGGCCTTTTGAAAAACACTTTGCAAGCATGAAATCTACAGCCATTGAGGCATTTTTTCAAACACTTGGCAACAATGAATTTAAGATTCTTCTTCAACCTATTTAGCTCATGAAATTTAGAAATTGAAACTTCAAGTGTTGGCATCTTAAAACATGGAATAAAGAATCTTAGTTTTTCATCAAAAACTCGACAATGACGCACAAAGTTGACAACGACAATATGCAAAATCACTCAGATTTACGATTTGGATTCTAAAATGTATGTTTTTGGAATGGATTTGGGGGTTACATGGCCTAATGGCATGAATACTCGCTGAGGTTGAGTGGAATCACAATAAAAAATCTGAGAGATTCAATTCTTTAAAACATGAAAACTTTTGGTCCCATTTACCACAGTTGTCAAACTCATCGCATGAAAACATTCATCTACAACTCTACATGAAGAAAAATAACCCAAAATTATGATACAATGAGTTTTTCATTGAATTTATAAATTTCTATGTTCACTATATGAATTCTTGACACAAGTAATTAATCAAACATTTTACAGCTCCGAAGCTACTTACATACGTTGACAAAATTATTGCAGCCACTGCTACAATTTGGAAAACATGTGGCAACCTTGAATGCTACAACCATTAATACTTTTTGTCAATTAATTTGAAACAGAAAAACAATAAAAACTTACATACAATCAACTACATCCATTGAGGAGTTTCTTCAAACATTTAGTGTGCAACCATTTTTTTTTTTGAGATCTAAGTTTCAACCAACAACCCAATTCAAAGGAAGCAAGAACCGTATTAAATTTCTGAAAGGGACAATGAAATGCTATTAAACATAAATATTATTTTTAGATATAGGCATGACCTGTTATGGACAAAATTTCATTATAAAAAAAATTTGAAATCGTTGGCAACGCATTCTTCGTCTCATTCCCTGCATGTAAATTCTCATACATAGTTGCCTAGAAATTATTAGATCATAAATACATAGTTGCCAAGAAACTATTAGCTAGGAAATAACTTTCTAAATATTTCATAAATATTCATAATTTTGTAATAATTTAGAGTAGCAATAAAAAATTTGAAATCCCCACACTTTAAAACTAATAAGAAACCAAAATTTCAAGAGCATTTATAGATATACCTAACAATGTGTATATATATAACTCAGAAAAGATGAGAGTATGCTCTAGCTCCAATGCCCTTACCAACTCATTGTGAACCATCCAGTTTTCCACCCAACCATATCTAAGGAGAACTTCTCCCCCTACAACCCCTGGGCTGTAAGAGCTCACAAGTAGTACCAAAATATAGAGTAGAGAGATATACAAGGACAAATTAGGAAGGTAAGTTTTACTTCCTCTCAATACCACTCGTGTTCAACTCCATTGGTAGAGATACTTAATAATTTATATTAGCATTTGTCTACTCTCCAAACCTCTCCCTCTCACAATCTTCTTCAAATCTCTTAAAATCTTGGTATCACCATGCACCTCTCCCAAGTAAGAATACATGAGACACATATATAGGAGGAGTAACAAATTCTTATGATAAAGGAGGAGTAATATGTGTTGGGTGTGGTTTTTTACCTATTTTCTACACATTCTTTCCCCTGTTTTGACCTTTCTGTCCTCTAGGCCTGTGCCCTTATATGACTAAACTCCCCATTTCCTTACCTTTTTAATCCATTTTACTGTCATGTTACTTTGCTGTATTTTACCAAATAATATGAGGCTTTATTCCTTTTTGTGGCTAACTGGGAGAGGATTGAAGAAGTACTTTGAGAAGCTCTTCTTTTCAGGTGTTTGCTCCCGAGAACGAAGCTATGAAGCAGATAGGTAGCAGGGATTAACTGTAGGAAAGGGTAGAACGATTCATTGTTACACCCTAAATACTAATACAGGATGCTGCTACACACTAGGTGATGTTATAGGTTGCCACTATTACAGGTTGTTGTTACACATTGGATGTTGTTACACCTCACGTGGAACCACTGTCACACCAATAGTGTTGTCGCTAGTTATGTTGTGTCATCTTGAACCACCATTTTATCAATGTTGTTGCACCAAAGCTGGAGAATGTGGGTACTATTCCACATAACAACTGTAAACAATAGGGATTGTTTATTTTTGAAGCAACAAGACTCAAGCAGTTGAACTGATGTATATTTATTTAACAATAGGTTTTAACTTCTTTATTTTTTATCAGCATGAGAATCGGGAGATTCTCATGACTGATCGGGTTGTAATAATTATAAAGGACTCAACTTTTTCATGTCAAGGGATGGAATATAGAAGAGTATTGTTACTCTACTTCTGTAATTCTGAATTTATTTTTATATCAATTAGCACAGTGATGTTGTCACTTCTTTCCAACTGATCCGTTAATCACTTTGACATTCTTCCTGTTCCCTGCTGAGGAGGAAGGACCCTCCTCTTTGGTAGGGATTGTAGTGA
>APFE031295933.1:175372-237621 GCA_000404065.3 Pinus taeda
TTCAATTCTTCCATGTTTGTCTTCAAATCTATCTTCAAATCATCCATCTTAGCTTCCACGTCATTCATCTTAGCTTCTGCACCTTTCTTTAACCAATCCATCTTAGATTCTTTTCCTTTTTGTGTAAGTGACACCTGTTGCACTTGGTCTCGTAATTTTCATATATCATGTTGCATTTCTTCCTCTTATTCATGAGTCATGCTAGAGCTTTCAGGTCTCCTACTAGGTGTTTCCATTTTCTTTCTTCAGGGCATCATTACTGATAATAATGCTTCCCTATGCCCTTTGAATTCCTTCAAAATAATTTTTCAAACCAAGCTTAAGCAAACATTTAAAAAAATATACACACCTTTTTTCACTTTGTAGGAGCTCGATATTTCCTCTGATGTATCTCTGTAATTTCGAATCATCCAGTTTGGAAATTGCGATTTGCGGTATCCCTCTGTGTCCTCTTTCCAATGTCACCAGTCTAAACCCAATTGGATTCTCCAATGAAGAGTTATACCAAATCTCCCACAGTGACTTGATTATAGACTAATTCAATAGAGCGAACTTGTACGACGTGCCATGTGTCCCTGCTTTGACCTTTGGCTCTGAAAACTATATACAAGAAACTACAGTCCGTCCTCTTTTTGTACCTTCTTACGAAATTTCAATCTGATGCTCAGAGAGAAAGTTAAGACAATTTTCCCCAGGTCGCCTGTTTTGAATGTAATTCAGGATTCTGCAAAAGGACCAACTTCCTCAGATCCTATATCCAGAAATATAGCGCAAAAAGCTCTGAAATTTGGACCTGAGATTCAGTGAGATGTCTTCTCAAATGGGTTTTTTTTAGCTTCTGAAACGTCGCAGAAAGAAAATTTATAGCGCAAATGCCACGATGACCTGTTTGGAGCAACGAAACCCTGGAATCCAAAGCTCTGATACCAAATATTATGAAACCAGCTCAAGAAAAGATAGAAAAGATAGATCAATGCCTTGGAATTCAGCCTCTTCAAGGGGGCAACCTCCTTTACACTACATAAATGAACAATTCTTGGATGATACAAATGAAAATACCTCCTTTCTATATATAGGAGTCTAATGGGTCATAACATAATCAGAGCCGACATAACAATAATAATGTAAGGGCACAATAATAACAATAATGGGCTTCTATGGGGCACAATAATAACAATAGTGGGCTTCTATGGGGCACAATAGTAATAATATGGGCACTACATGGGTACATCAATATAATAAGTGGGTTGTACTAATAAGAATAAGGGGTTACACCAGTAGTATAGGGGCCTAACATACTTGATAGTTTTCCTTGTACATGACAGTTTCTTCATGATATGATAGTACTTAACATACCACAATGACAACACTACACCTACATGATAGTGGATGGTCATTGAATAAGGGTAACTGGTAGCTAGTGACCTTGATGATGATCTTCAGTTGTAGTAGTGAGAAAAGTAGTTAGAGATAACAATGGTTTTATTTGGCATTGTGTTTAAGAAGATGTAGTTTTGGGTGTGATAGTGAATATTGTTTGAGGTGTAATTATGTAGGTGTCAGTTTGAGAAAAATTGAGTAGTGAGGTTGTTAGGACTTAACAGTGATATACATAATGAGAAAAGCAACAAAATATTCATTACAATATCTCAATATTGATTCAGAGAACAGGGGGATCCAATCTAAAAATTGTGAAACATCATTCATGTGTGTTATGCACCCAGATCACAACACATAATAAAATATATATCAACGCCTTGAAAATTAGCATCTTTGAGGGGGAAAACTCCTTTAGATTACATAAATGAATAATTCTTGGATGATACAATTGAAAATACCCCCTTGGTATATATAGGAGTCTAAGGGGTCCCAATATAATCAGAGCCTACATAAAAATAATAATGTAAGGGCACAACAATAACAATAGTGAGCTTCTATGTGGTACAATAATAACAATATGGGGGATATATGGACACAACAATAAAAATAAGGGGGATACACTAACAATAACAATAAGGAGGATACACTAATATTATAGGGACCTAATATGCCCCTCTCATTCAAAAAAAAAAAATTCTCAATGCTTGAGTAGTTTTGGATGCTTCTGTGTAAAATTCTCATCCTTCCATGTGGAATCTTCAGCAGGTAAGTTCTTCCACTTAATGAGATACTCTAAAATTCAAGCATTCCGTAGCGGTCGAGTTCTCATTTCTATGACTGCCTCAGGATCCAATATGATTTTTACTTCTTCATTAAGTTCTAGCAATATTGTTTGAACTGGGACCTTATCAACGATAACCTTATTTAAGCATGAAACATGGGAAACTCAGTGTACTCGGGAATATGCATAGAACTCTAATTTGTATGCCATAGTACCAATCTTTTACAACACCTTGTAAGGACCATATTACTTGGGTGATAATTTATTTTCCTTCTTAGCTTGCTTGAGAAATATTTTTTTGTATGGTTGTAGTTGTAAAAATATCCAGTTTCCTACATCAAAACTTCCTTCATTGCAATGTAGATCTACCTATTGTTTCATTCGATTTTGTACCATAGTGAGGTTATCCTTTAAGAGTTTGAAAGCTTGTTGTTGATGCTTGATGTGATCTTCCACTGTTTGAACCTTAGAATGTCCTCTTAAAGATGATGTGATGGACAGTGTATGTTGTCCATAAAGTTCCATAAATGGGGTCATTTTTTATTTAGTATAGAAGGAAGTGTTATACCACCATTTAGTCAGAGGTAACCACTTGACCCATTGTGTTTATTTATCGAATACAAAACAATGAAGATAACCTTACAAAATTTGTTCACTATCTCAGTTTTCCCGTCAAATTGAGGATGATAATAAAACCTATGAGCTAATTGAGTACCAAGACAAGAAAATAATTCCATCCAAAATTTTCCAGTGAAAATGGGATCTCTGTCACTTATAACAATTTTTGGGTTTCTATGTAGCTTTTGCATTATTTCCATAAATGCAGTAGTAATTGTACTACCTTTAAAAGGATGAGATAATGCACAAAAGTGTACATACTTGGTAATTTTATCAATTACCGTCATTATGACACTCGTTCCTTTAGAATTGAGTAAACCTATGATAAAATCCATTGAGACCTCCTCCCAATGCTGACTTGGAATGGCTAAAGGTTGTAATAGTCTCGGGGTCTTAATTGTCTCAACCTTGTTTTGTTGGAAAACCAAACAATTTGCTACAAACTTTTGAATATCATATTTAAGGCCATCCCAAAAAAAATCCTTCTTGACCCTGTGGTAAGTTTTTAAAATTATTGAGAGCCCTCTTAAGGGGGAGGTGTGCAATTCCAAAATAATCTTTTGTTTGAGTTGAGAATTCTTACATAGATATAAGCGATATTTGTACCATAATGTATCATTTTTCTAGATAAATGTATCATATGTATTGGGATCATGCTACAACTTTTGAATGAGTGTCCACACCTATTTTTCATTCTTTCATTCATCCCTTGCTTCATTTATCCAATCAGGTTGGATAGTAGAAATGGCACAGAGCAATTTTCGACATCCTTATCCTTTCTTAAGAGTGCATCTGCAACAACACTTTTCTTCCCTTTTTTGTAGATGATTTCAAAGTCACTAACCAACATATTTTTGACCCTTTGTTTCTGCTCTTTTGAAGAAAATCTTTGTTCCAAAAATTATTTAAGACTATCATGGTCTATTTTTACTTTGAAGTGTCTTCCCATCAGGTAAGGTCACCATTACTTTAGTGCATGTAGTATTTCAAACATTTCCTTCTCTTAAATAGGTTTTTGTAAATGTTTTCCCTTGATTCAATGAATTTCAAAAGAAATGAGTCTTCCTTCTTGGATTAAAACAATGCTAATTCAATATCTTGAGGCATCACATTCCACAATAAAGGTTTCTATGAAGTTTGGTGTAGCTAAAACTAGTTCTTGGCACATTGCTTTTTTAAGATGTTCAAATGCCTTAGTTGCTTCTAGAGATCAAGAAAATGCATCTTTCTTCAATAATGGTTTTAGAGGCACTTTTATTCTTCTATAATTCTTAAAAAACTTGTGATAATACCCTGTCAACTCGAGAAATCCTTGAAGATGCTTTAAGGTTGTGGGGATTTTCCATTCCTTAATGGCTTTAATTTTATTAGGGTATACCTTAACACCCTCACGAGATACAATATGACCAAAATATTCCACAACTTGTACTCCAAAGAAACATTTGGAGGTTTTTTCATACAATTGTTTCTCCTCCAATTGTTTGAGCATCTTCTCAATATGTTGAACATGATCCTTCCAAGACTTGTTGTAGATTAGTATATCATTAGAAATACTAACACAACTTTTCTAAGGAAGGGTTTGAAAATATAATTCAGCAAACCTTGAAATGTGGAAGGTGCATTTGTAAGGCCAAAAGGCATGACCAAATATTTGTAATGGCCTTCATGAGTTATGAATGTATTTTTAGAATGTCTTCAGTCTTCATTCTAATTTGATGATATCCTGAACAGAGATCCAACTTGGTGAAGTAAATTTCTCCATGTAATTCATACAACAATTCATCAATCACAAAATGTGAAATTTATGTTTAATAGTGTGTTTGTTGAGATTCCTATAATCCAGATACATTCGCCATGATCCATCCTTCTTATGCACCAATACTACTAGATCGGAGAAAGAACTTTGACTAGGTTGAATTATATCTACCTCTAGCATTTCTGCAACCATATGTTCAATTTCACTCTTTTGGGCATAGGGATATTTGTAAGGCTTGATGTTTGGAAGAGCACTTCCTGGAATTAAGTGAATAGCATGATCATAAACATGAATAGGTGGGAGGCCTTTGGGAGTCTCAAATACCTTGGAATGATTGCCCAAGACTTTCTGCAGGTCTAGAGAAATGGATGATTTCGATGTTTGAACCTCCAGTGAGAATAATTGTGCAATTATGGTACATTGTTCTTTCTTCAAAAGTTTTTACATGCCATTAGAACTGATTATCTTCCCTGGTTTCTCTGTGATACCCCTTAACTCAATTTATTTTCCTTCCCAAAAAAAATTCAAGAAAAGTTCTTGAGAATTAAAATTTATTGTCCCTAATGATTATAACCATTAGACTCCTAGTACAACATCAACATCAGTCATTAGAATGAAAACCATTGGACTATTCAATACATATTCGCTTATGCTTATCTTGATATTATTGCACTTTCTAGATAAATCTATAGTTCCTCCATTTTCAACCATCACTTGACACTCTCGTGTTGGATATAGAAAGAAATTCAATTCCTTGGCTATCTTACAATGAATAGAATTATGGGTACTACCCGAATTAATCAACACTATTATCTTTTTCTTCTTGATATATCCTTCTATATTGAGATTTTAGGAGTATTAATTCCCACCAATGCATTACAAGATATGTTCATATTCATTTATTCTTTTTCCAAGGTTGGTTCTTCGTGTATATCCTCTTATTTTGATGTTTCTTGTTCCTTTTCTTCCTCCTATTCACAATCTATGTAAAATACTTTCTTTTTGGAACACTTGTGACCTTTAGTGTATTTTATATCACAATTGTAACAAATCCCTTTTTCTCGTTTCTCCTCCAATTTTTGTGGTATCAACCTTGTAGGTTGTCGGATGCTAGGAGCAATAACACTTCCATATTTATAATTGTGAGTGGTAGACTTCCTTGTTGCCATAATTTTTCTTTCAACTTTTCTTTCCACCATGAATTCCATCTCCAATGAATTAGGTTCCCAAAGGAGAACCTCATGTTGGATGTTATCCTTTAATGTCTCTATGAAGACATCAATCCTATGCTCCTTTGGAATATTAGTTACCCTAATATTCAACTTTTGGAAGTCCTGAATTTTCTTCGCTAATGAACCCTTTTGTTTGAGATTTATCAATTGGCTAAAGAAGGTGTTTCTCTTTGTATCCTCATAATGTGCTATCATTTACTCCATCAAAATTGAACAAGTGACAATTTTTTATAAGAACAAATCCATTGATACCATATAAATTGATTGGGTCCTAAATATAAAGATGCAATTCGTACCCTTTGTGAGTGTTGCACATCATTTAGATCAATATATTGCTCCATATGTAGTATCCATGTTATCGGATCCTTGTCATCAAAATTCCTTGTATCGATATTTGGAATATGTTTGGTCTTTAACACAAATTTAGGGTCTCTAAAATCATGATTAACATTCTTTTTTTTCTCATCACGAGTTTCATGGAATACCTTGTCGCCATTAGGAATAATTTCTTGTAACAAATTTATCAAACCTTCCTTCAAACCTTCTATGTTTTCTTTTAAACCATTCATGTTGCCTTTTAAAACATCCATGCCCCCTTTTAATCTATCCATGTCTCCTTTTAGTTCATCTTTGGTTTCTCTTTGTGAGAGTGAAATTTGTTGCACTTGGTATCATAATTTTGATATATCATGTTGCAATTCTTCCTCTTAATTCATTATATTAGAGATTTCTAGGGGCTTAATGGGTGTGGAAATATTATGGTTTGGATGAATTTTAGAACCAAATATTGATATACATGCTTTAATATGCTCTTGGAATCACTTCAAATTGATTTTTCAAACAAAAGTTATGCAATTGTTTAAAAATAAACACTTTTTTCTTGCTTTTAGGAGCTCGATCTTGAAATAGTTGTATTTCTATAACTTCAGCTCTCCAAGGTATGAAATTTCATCCCATGGTAGCCCTATGAGTCTTCTTTCCAATTCCACAAGTCACATTGAGATTGGATTCCTTAAGATAAAGGTATTCCCAACCTCCCACGATGACCTTATTATGGATTCGTTCAGTAGAGAGAGCTTGTATGAACTTCTACATGTGATTGTTTCAACCTTCGGCCCTGAACATGATATAATAAAAACTAAATGCTTATCAATTTTACTAACTTTTGATGAAATTTAAACCCAATGCTCGTAGAGAAAGTTATGATGATTTTTCCTAGGTCACTCATTTGAGGCGGAATTCTAGATGACCAATTTGACCTATTTGAAGTAGCAGAACCCTAGAATCCAAAGCTCTGATACTGAATGTTATGCAACCATATCATAAAAGAGAAGAAAATATAGATCAATGACTTGAAAATTAGCCTCTTCAAGGGGGAAACCTCCTTTACATTACATAAATGAACAATTCTTGGATGATACAAATGAAAAGACCTCCTTGGTATATATAGGAGTCTAAGATGTCACAAGATAATCAAAGCCTACATAACAACAATAATGTAAGGGCACAAAAGTAACAATAGTAGGATTCTATGGGGCATAATAATAACAATACGGTGGCTACATGGGTACAATAATATAAAGAGGGGGAGTACACTAATAATAACAATAAGGAGGTTGCACTAGTATTATAGGGATCTAACAGCCGACTCTTTAGGGCAGCAAGGTGGTCCAAGGCAGGTGATTGGATTCGCCTTCAGGTTTGGAGCTTGTGAACACTTCAGGGTGATTGGGTGGTGTTAGGGTAGGTCGAAGCTTGAACAGGGTGTTGGAGAATTCATCCAGTTACAACTGGTACATAAGGTGTTGGAGTATCCATCAGGTTGAAACTTGAGATATAGGGTGTTGGAGCATCCATCAGGTTGAAATCCTGAGATCTAGGGTGTTGGAGCATCCTAAGTAGTTGTAGTTGGTAAACATGGTGTTGGAGCATCCTAAGTAGTTGCAGTTGGTAAACATGGTGTTGGAGCATCCTACAGGTTGGAACCTGTAAACCTGGGGGTTGGAGCCTCCTTCAGTTTGAGTTGAAAACTTTAACTAACTATTTTGAAGACAAATATTAATAAGTTTTCAAAGGTTTTTCACTTAGAGGGAGCTTTCCACCTAAAAATTTATGTGTCTATTGTCATTATTATTGTGCAATGTTGAATGGTGTTGTTTACTTCTTTTTCTATATGACTAAATATTTTTTAAGATTAAATAATGTTATGAAAATACTAATAAATTGCTAATTCTAAGAAATATTGATTCACCCTCCTCTGAGTATTTCCAATAATTGGAATTAGAGTCGGTTCCTTCAGTAGAAACTTAATAGTTAGAAGGCAGATCTGAGAGAGAAGATATGGGAAAATCAAAGAAGCAAGCCACCAAGAATTCAAATGAAGTGTCAGGTATTGAAATAATTTCAAATCCTATTACTACTAATAACAGGAAGGAAGAACCTAAAGAATAATATGAATAAATGAGCAATATCGAATTTCAAAATGAAGTTATCAGGGCTATAAAGCAACTTAAGAGTGAAAAAAGAAGATGTAAAAGTTTTGGAAGAAGAACTCAAGATAGCAAAAGAACATTCTAGAAGTCTTAATAATAAGAATCAAGAATTAAAGGAGATCATAATTGACCTTAAAGTGTAACTGGAAGAAGCCAAAAAAGTTGAAGAATCACCTAGAAAAGAACTTGAAGAAAGTAACAAAGAATGGAAGAACATAGGAAGCGAAAATCACGCACTCAAGGAAGAAGTTTCTCTTTTGAAACTCCAAGTCCAGGAAGAAGAAATGAAAGAGAATGAATTGGAAATCCAATTAAAGGAATTTGGTCAAAGGTAAGTATCTAAAGTTGATAAAAATCAAAAGGAATTAGATGCATCTTCGATAAAAATAAGCAAATTTAGGAAAGAAAATGAAAAGCAGAAGGAACAAATACAAATCCTTAACAGAGAAGCAAAAAATGTCACTCTTCTAAAGATACAAGTAGAAAAAGTAGAAAGCAGAAGAAAAATATTGAAAATTTGGTTTCAATAAGACCTTTCTCAAAAGAAAGAAGAACTTGATGCAACTCTTAATGAAATCAACAAGTTCAAGGATTGGAAAAAAGAACACTTGCAAGTTATTGACTTAAAGGATCAAGAATTGGTTCAATTAAAGATGAAAGTAGAAGAAGTAGGTAGATCTCCATTTTATGAAGCCACAAGCTCCAATACTTCACAAGATTAGATTGATGAAAATACTGATCAAATTAAAGGACCGAAGAAGATTGAGAATGTTGCAGCTCCAAGGAATAATGTTGAAGTAGTCAAGGACAAAGGTCAACAAAGGACTACACTATCGCCTCTAAAGAAGAATGAATACATGTACACTAATTTTTTTAATGGTTATTTCTTTTCATGTACTAACTTTGGACATATGGCTAGGGATTGTAAATATTATGATAAGTACAATTATCAAAGGCATTATCAAAACCCTGGATGCAGGTTTTCTAGATCATAAGATAGATTCCAAAACAACTTTTCCAGCGGAAAGTATATCTCATCTGCTCAAATATTCATGCATAACATTGAATGTTATAAATTTCATAAATATGGCCACATAGTTCACAATTGCAGGTACAACCCTAACATCGAGTGCAAGAAGGCTTGGAGAAGAAAGGAAAAGGACGAAGACCAAGTAAATGAGAAAGTCTAAATAGCCATGTATTCATGTTTCATAAAGGGAAAAATTCATGATGAGTCAACATGTACATTAGACAATGACAAGGTTTAGGAAGTTCTAGTTGAAGAGCTAGGTGATACATTATTTTGAAAAATCTGGCTTATTGACTTGCATTTTGAAGAGGGGGGAGTCTATGTAGTAGTATGTGGCACATTTGTGAAGATATATCTATTCATAGGTCGAAAATTAACATATATGCAACATTATGAGTAGAATCGTAACTTGAAGTCAGATGTGTCTATGTCCATAGTAGGTTTAGGGACAAGAAATAGTCAAGCCAGTCTATTGCAGAAGATGTTTGTTCAAGAGAAGAACAATCAAGCAAATATTACAGGTCCATAGTAATCGACCATTAGAAGAACTCAAAGGGATCATCAAAATTGAGAGCTTGATGAATAGTAGGTTAGTAGATTAGAATTGTAGAAGAGCCTAGCAGTGGCATGTTGTGAAAGGAAAGATAATTTTTATTGATGGGTAGAATCAACAGTGGCAAATCATAACATAATAGAGGGAGACTGGTCAATGCAACAAGCATCGATGAAAGCATTTCAAAGGCTTACATGTAATTTGTAGGAAGATAGAGGAAGGCTTCTCGCTAGGGGGAGCATGAACAAATTAAAGGTCCACAAGAAGTAGGAAAATTTTCATGGGGAGTCACCTTTTTCCATTAATGTCAAAGGCGGGAGAGAAATCACGAGAAGGAGATCAAGGCATGAAATCATGGGGAGTTATAGTCACAAAAGGAGTACATATGATTCCAACAATGATAAAGGGGGATATTGTTGGATGATGTTGTCATTGATGTCAACTTTGAGGTTTGACTTTGACTATAACACTTTTCATTGATGTCAAATAGTTAATGAATGCTTCTTATATTTTTCTGGATTAAATCAAGTTGGAAGCTCCATTGTTGAATGGTTGAAAACCCTAGATCTAGGGTTTGGTTTCCCTAGACTAAGGATAAACCTCACACTTGTTGAGGCATTTTGAGTTTAACCTAGAATTCCTCATCAAGTTGATTGTGGTGGTATGTGGTACACCTCGACAGGCCTCCCAGGTTGAGATATATTTGTGTTTGAAGTTGAGGACCCTAGTTTGTGGGTAAAAACCCCAGGGGTTGGTGATATCGAATCTCATCTTTTAAGAGCTTCTCATCTAGATCAACCATTGTATGAAGGGTTTCAAGTGGGTTTTCATCTACTAGCAATATCCCTCACAAAAACCAAATGATAAAGCCAAAACTCCGTAAGGGCAACCTTTCTTTGAAATGTCAACTTATGACAAGGGCTAAAAGTTCCAAACCTTAAATTTTAAGTAAAAATTATAAAGATAAATAATATGGTCAAGTCAAATGATTAAGATTTAAGACTCCTTCTGAAAATTAAAATAATATGTCTTAGGTAAAATGCCTAATTTTGAATACATGTGAAGACCCTTTATTAATCAAAATTAAACATGTAAAAACCCTCAAGGGGTCTCTCCCTACATAAACTCAAAATTTTGAAATTAAATTTTGGTTCAATTACTTCTTTAAGAATTATCAAATTAATACCTTTAGAATCCCCTCCCAACCCAAGCTTTGTCTATAAAAATACAACCCATATGTATTAATTAAAAAAAATGTACAAAAATATGAAAGATCTTGTGATTGTAGCTCTGAAATACATTTTCAACACTGTGGAAGAAAAGTGTAAGATCCAAGAAGTGGAAAGGGTTTGGTAACTAAGGTTTGGCTTCTTGTCTTTTATTTTGATCATCAAGAATTCGATGGGTAGACATTTTTGCAAGTTGAAGGTAAAATAATTGATCCATAGAAGCATCAACTTGAAGGATAGGGAGAGAGTTTAGTTAGGATTTAATTTAAGGTTATGATTTTTTTCATTGTTGGGCCTTTGGGATTTGCTTGGGAGATTCCACTTAAAATTTTTTAGACATCCACTCTCAACAAAAATAAATTTTCTATTGGAAATTGGAAGATGGTTTGTGTGGTTGTATTGTGACTCTTGGCCTAAGGTTTCCTCAGATCCCTGTGACCTAGTCAAGGGCACATACATGGTCACAATCCTTGTGACCTATTGTAGAGAAATGTATAGTGACCATACACATTTGTGGTATTTCTAAGAGATTTATTGGGATTTTTCATTATCTTGGTTAGGTTTAGGGCTAGAACAATACTGATACTCCATAAGTGAATATCATCAATTGTGTAACCAACATTCTATAGTCTATTACACATCTACTTTATAGTATGGACAAAGGTTCCCTTGTCAATACATGAAATTTATTCTCACCATAAGATAGTGGCAATAATCTCATTGTGTATCAATGAAAAACATAAAAATTTAAATGCACTAAGCCAATCATTAATTTCAAATTTTATTGTGAGGACTATCTATGCATTGAATTTTTATCTCTTAAAGTTATAGATCAGTTGCATCCAAACCAGAGTATTCTTATTATATTTTGTCACAATTGATCTAAGACCAACAAAAACCTCATGTCACATATGAAGTGTTTATGACCTATGTTCTAGCAGAGATCTTTAAAGTATTGTTTCAAAAGATGTCTTGGATTAGGACCTATGTTGATACCCATACGTGTGGGAATAATAATGATGTTCTAGATAACTACAATGGTGATTGATAATGGTGATTTCACTTCATACTTGACTACAATGACTTTATTAAAAGTCATCTTGCTGATAGAACCTCTATGATAGTATGGATTTATGATATGAAATTACAATTGATGTTATAACCTTGGCATAATTGTGGCATGAAAATGATCTACATGAGAATTCACTTTGCGTTTGATGGTGCCTTTTGGTACTTGATATTGTTCTTTGTACATGACAATTTCTTGATGATATGATAGTACTTGACTAATGTACCACCATGAAAGAAAAATGCCTACATGAAAATGGATGGTAATTAACTAATGGTAATTTTCATATAGCGAACGTTTTGATGATATTCAGTTGTAGTAGTGATCAGAGTGGTTAGAGATAGCACTGATTTGATTTGGTATGTGTTTGAATAAAGGCAGTTTTGGGTGTCATAGTGAATATTATTTGAGGTACAATTAGGCAAGTGTCGATTTGAGCAGAATTGAGTAGTGAGGCCCTCAGGACTTGAAAGTGATATACATACTGAGAATATTAGAAAAAATATTCATTGCAATCCCTTTATATTGATTCAAATCACAAGGGGATTCGGTCTGAAAATTGTGAAATGTGGTCCTCCGACTCTTCAGGGTGGCATGCTGGTGCAAGTAAGGTGATTGGAGTCACCCTCAGTTTCGAGCCTGAAAACACTTCATGGTGGCAAGGTGGTGCTAAGGCAGGTCAGAGCCTGCACAGGGCATTGGAGCATCCATCTAGTTGCATCTTGTACACAGGGTGTTGGAGCATTCGTCAGGTTGGAGCCTGAGATCTAGGGTGTTGGAGAGTCCTCCTAGTTGCAATTGGTAAATAGGGTGTTGGAGCATTCTACAGGTTGGAGCCTATAATCTTGGGGGTTGGATCCTCCTTCATTTAGAGCTAAAAACTTGATGTAATTATTTTGAAGACAAATATTAAGAAGTGTTCAGTGGTTTTTGACCCAGAGGGGGCTTTCCACCTCAAAATATATGTGTCTATTGTCTTTATTGTTGTGCATTGTTGAATGGTGTTGTTTACTAATTTTTATATCTGATTAAATATTGTTGAATATTAATTAATGCTATGAAAAGATTAATAAATTTTTAATTGCTAATAAATATCGATTCACCCCCCTCTTAGTATTTCCAACGAAAATCTAAAAATAATTTATGATTATGGCCATAGAAAATTTGGAAGTAGAAGCTTTTGACTCTAATGGAGAAGAGGATAAAGTTAAATTTGAAGGTGAGATGAACAATTCTCTTGAAGAGGTCCAAAGGTTGAGAAAGAAAAATGAAGTACAAAAGGAATCGTTGACTAAAGACAAAGATGAAGTTATTGAACCTTTGCTCCTGAAAATTGAAGAAGGTTAAAACATCCAAGAAATATTGAATGAGCATCTCAAACAGAAAAATCAAGAATGTGAAAGGCTTGAAGGGGGAAATTTTTCTATAAGGAAATAGCTTGAAAAAGCTAAAACCCAATAGAGCTTCAATGAAAAATTTGGTAAAGGTACTAGAACTTTAAATGAACTTCTTGAAGCACAAAGAGTCTCTAATGATAGAACAAGTCTAGGATTTGAGGTCGAGTCAAGCTCAACAATTGATGAGAAGGGAAAAAAGGTTATTACCTCTGTTCAAACTATGAATAGTGTAACTAGCATAGGAAGCTCTCATGCTTATAAACCATTCCAAGATAAGAGCAAGTCAAATTTGACTCAGCAAAAGAATAAGAATGCAAAGAAGAAAAATCAACAAAAAAATTCGAGCCTTGGACAAGCTTGATTAACTTAAGGAGTAGCTCAGAAAAGCTTCAGAAATTGATCCTTTTCTAGGTATGAGGATGTATTTCTAGGATATTGTTTTACTTGCACTAATTATGGGCATGAGGTTTCATATTGTAGGGTTAACCCAATGTTGAGGAAAATTGTTTCACAAAGAAGAAATATCAGTATGATAATCAGTTTGCTAGATAGAGGAGAAGAAAAACTAGTCTCAATAATTCATTCTCTCCTTTGAAAATTTGATTCAATGTTATATTTGTCATAATTTTGGCCATAGAGAAGTTATTTTCACACTCAAATGTAGAAGGCCAACTCCTAAAATTAAGCAATCAAGCCAACAACCCAAGGTATGGAAGAAAAAGGGAAATGACAAAAATTGTAATATGGTTTTATGTGCTTAGAATGAATGGAGCCAATGATATATGGATATGGTTGTTCCAAGCACATGTCAGGAGACAAAAGTAAATTTTTGTCATTTAAACTTGTTAGAAAAGGTAATGTTACCTTTGGAAATAATGAAGTAGGAAATGTCATGGGTAATGGAATAGTTAGTCTAGTAAATGGTAGAGGTAAGGCTAAGGATGTTCAATTTGTTGATGGCTTGAAGCATAATTTACTCAGTGTTTCCAAGATGTGTGACCAAGGCTATGATGTGTTATTTAGATCAAATAATTATAAAATCAAATCTGCAGGCATAAGAGAGGTAGTAGAAAAAGATATTAATTCATACAATAATGTTTATGTTCTAAAAGAAAAATAAGAAAATGGTTCTCTCACAAAGATAGATAAGAGTTGGTTGTGGCATTGAAGGTTAGGACATCTAAAATTTGATAAGATTGTCAAGCTAACCAAGAAGAATGTTGTCAGATATATTCCAAAGGCATCTAAGCCAGAGAACACCATTTGTAAATCTTATCAGATTGGAAAAAAAGTGTGAGTACCATTCAAATCCAAGGAGAAATTGACAACCAAACCATTGCAATTGGTGCATATGGACTTCGGTGGTCCTTCAAGAAATCAACCACCCTTAGGTAAAATATTCTTCATTCTTATCATTAATGATCTTAGTAGAATGACATGGGTAGAATTTTTAAGAGAAAAGTTAGAGGCCTTTAAAAATTTCAATAATTTTAAGGCCATGGCTAAGAATGAGACAAACTATAAAATCAAATGCATAAGATCTAATAATAGTGGTGAGTTTAACTCCAAAGAGTTTGATGATTTTTCCAAGGAACTTTGTATCAAAAGAAAATTTACTATAAAAATGACTCCAAAACATAATGGATTACAGAGAGAGCCAACATATCCATCTAGCGGTTGGCTAGAGCAATGTCGAAATTTGACAGAAATTGCAATTGCTCAAGATTTCAAACGAAAAAACAAGAGACACAATTCTACTCTACTAATCTAGGAAATGGAAATCACAATTTAGAACAACATGCATAGACATGCAACAAGAAAAACCACAAACACATAGGGATTTCTAGGGGAACCCAACCAGGAAAAACCCCTCAAGCCTCTTTGCATTAATTAGTTGAATAGAGAAACTATTACAATTGCTAGCTCCAGCTTTGACTCAACCTGCAAAAGAATAATTTTTTTCTTTACTCAATGAGAAACTTTGGCCAACACTTAGCCAATTATTTTCTCACCTAGCCCCTTATTTCCTTGTGCAAATCTTGAGGAAAGTAGCCTCTAAAATATATTAATTTCCTCCAATTAATTGCACAATTCCCAAGGATTGATCTCCTTACTGCATGAAACACCTGTACACTCAGAATAGTATACACCTCATGTTACAGTGGCCTTTCCATCTTCACTCCAGTTGGGGAACTCAAATTCCATGCATGCATTAGCTATTTTGGGTTGATTGATTAGTTAACTGGTAGATCTCTGAGTTAGACTGTTGTCCCACTACAAAATTGACCTTCAACTGACTCTATCAATAATTAAAGGTCAGTTAAGTGAATATAATTGAAAATAACTGGTCTAGATTACTAAGTAATCACACATGCATGACTGAACTCCAAGCCCGCTAAATAGAATTTATTGAGTTAACTAAGTGACAAGATCCATGTCACACTATTTAACTTCCTCCAAGTTGTCCTGCTGATGTGGAAATTCGATTTACTCTATTTTACTAAGGATAAAGTCAAATTAAGCCTTTCTTGCTACATTTTTTAACACTTGTTCTTAGCAAGAAAGGGGTTTTTTCACCACCCCTATCTTGCACTTGTGGAATTCAAATTTACCTCTTGAAAATACCTTTGTCAAGATGGCAGCATCTTGCTTCTCAGTTGGAATGTACTATAGCAACATAATTCTCTTATCCACATAGTCCCACAAATGATGATACCAGATATCAATGTGATTGGACTTGACATGAAATACCAGATTCCTAGAGAGCTTAATGCAACTCTGATTATCACAATATATCACTATTGGATCCATCTCCTAACTGAAAAGACCCACAAGTATTTCTATCATCCATATGGCCTCACATGTTTCTTGACTTGCTGCCATGTATTCATCCTCTACTAAGCTGAGCGCCACAAGTCTCTACTTCCTATTGTACCAATAAATAGTTGTGGTCATGAGAGATAGCACCTGAAGTGGTTTTCCTGTTTGATGGAATCTTTGCCCAATCTCCAATCTCTGTCACTCCCTTTGTCCTCCTATATCATAATCCATACTCAGTAGTGCCTGTGAGGTACCATAACACATGCTTTGTTTCCTTCAAATATAACCTAGTATGCCTCACCATAGCTTGACAAAGTTGGTTTAATGCATAGCACATGTGGTGTCTTGTGCTCAAAAGGTACATCAAAGACCCCATAAGGTTCTTGTAAATGGTAGCATCAACCTCTTCACTTGAAGTGCAATTCTCCTTCCTCCAGTTTGTAGCTAGAGGTGTGTCCATGTGCTTACAATTATCCATGTGAAATCTCTTAATTATTTCAGAGGCATACTTTCCATGAGACACAAACAAATCACCATCACCTTACCATAATTCTAGCTTGAGGAAGTAATGCATTAAGCCCATGCACTTCATCTGAAATTCCCTTGCAAGATCCTCTTTGCAAGAGTGGATCAACTGCTCATCACATGTCAATATCAAGTCATCAACATAAAAAAAAAGAATAAGCAACTTACCATCTACCATAATGTGATAGAGGTTCACATTTGCTTCACTTTTGGTGAATCACAATCCATGACGATAACTATTGATCTAAGTGTACCATGCTCGGGGCACCTATTTGAGACCATACAATGGTTTCTTGAGTCTACATAGATGGGACTCTCGATCGTAAGTCTCAAATCCTTCTGGCTTCTCTATGTAAATTTCCTCCTCAACAATATTATTGAGAAAGGTGGTATTCACATCCATTTGGTGGATTCTCCACCCCATCTACGCAACCAATGCTAGAATGGATCTGATTGAGGAATATCTTGCAACTAGTGAAAAAGTTTCCTCATAGTCCACTCCCTCTATTTGAGAGAATCCTATTGGCCACTAAATCTTCCTATCTTTTCCTTACATTTTCACCTTTCCTTTCATCATTTTTGCACCAAATGATATGCGTTAATTGTGATAAATCTACAAGGTAAACCTCCCTTTTAATGTCTCTTGGAATATTTAATTGATGAGTTAAAGTCATAGGGGTTTTTCCTATGTAAACTACTAATTTTTTTTATTTCCATAGCTTCCGGTGAACAAATATCACATTCACAGCTCACAGCAGCAGTCTTGCATTTATAGTAGTTGTTCAGCAACATTGCAACAACATAACCAACTCTCAACTGCTCCTAGGCTTATTTTAGATCCTTCTTGTTCTCTCTCTCTTGGCAATTAATTTTTGTTCCAAAAAGTTGTATATTTTTGGGCATTAGTTTCCAGATCTAGGGAATATGTCAATCCCATGTATTCGTATAAAAGGGGTTTTATTCCTATGCAAAGGGTTAGTCGTGCAGAAACAAACATTGTAATAGTTTCTTATATATTAATCAAATGTGAGCAAGTTTGTTGTTCTCTTCTTAGTTGTGAGTTAACGTAGCCCTGATCAGAGAGCTAGGCCCGCTCTTCTAATCAGGTACTGCGTATTTTCTGTATGTGTGTTGTTTCTGTTATTTTGTGCTACTTTGTTATTGTTGTTACAACTCTTTATTTAATTGTTGTGAATTCCTTTTTAAGTTCTAAAATTTATTTCTAAATATTGTTACAGCGATGCTTTGATTCCGTAGTTGTGAATCCTTGGTTTATGTTAGATTGTAACCTTGCCCCTACATATACCTTGCATGTTACCTTGAAAATTGTACACACGTGGATTGATAAGTTAATGTGGAAAAGGGTGGAATAGTTATTCACAATCAGACACTAACATTTTGGCATCGTTGCCAAGGAAGGCTAACAAGGTGCAAGTCATGATATGTATTGACCAAAGGATCAATCTCTCATCTTAGGGAGGGAAATGCTATCCTACTCTAAGCACTGAGCTTAGTATTTTGATTTCTATTGCTATTTATTGTTTTTGGGCCGAATTGCTTGTTTTGGTTAATTGTTCTGAATTTTTCTGAGTTGTTAAAACCAATTGCTCGTCTTAGGGAGGGAATAGTATTTTGACACCCTGCTCTAGGCCCTGAGCTTTAGATTTCATTTATGCATTTTCTTTTCTTGTCTAGTCCCTCATCTTGGGGAGGGAATGGTATTTTGACACCCTGCTCCAAGTCCTAAACCCTAGATTTCCTTTCAATCATTTTATTTTTTTGTTTGTTAAAACCCAACCTCTCGTCCTGGGGAGGGAATGGTATTTTGACACCTTGCTCCAAGTCCTGAGAATAGTGATTTAATTTGGATGTTTTCCTGTTACCAATTTTCATGAATAGAGATTTGAATAAGAGGGGTAGAGGAAAAGCCCCGAAGAAAGGTGGACAGGATTTGAGAAGGAACACTTATATCCAACAAATCATCTCAAAAGATGAATCATAGGCATATTGTCGTGCTGCTATGAGGGTAGGGACTCAAACAAAATCAGAGGGACAATCTGTTGAAAAGCTAGTGATATCTACAGTACCTCCTGTTGATTCAACACAAAAAACCCTTCCAGCAGCAAAAGAAGTAAGCAGCAGTGTACCTGATGAAGGACTACCGCTGCTAGTAATAAAGGGAGAAGAAGTTGTAAGAAGCAGGTCTGGGGAATCAATCCATTGTGATAGGGAGGAAGGAGTTGTAAGGGTATTCATATCACCACGGGATAAGGGGAGTGCTCTTAAAGTAACTCAAACTTCTGTGACAAGACCCACTCCATCATTCCCTGTAGAACCTGCTAAAATTCCTAGTGATTATTGGAGAACATTCATGGCACCCACAACCTCTATGATTGACTTCCCAATTGGGGATCTTGGGACTGGTGCACCAACAAAGGCCATTCCTTTGGCAGCTTCACCTAGCTTTCATGGGCTGACTACTGAAGACCCCGACATGTTCCTTTTTGAATTTGATATTGTGTGTTAGGGATATGACTACATAATCAATGCTCAGAAGCTGAAAATATTCCCTGCTACATTAAAAGGGACAGCCCTATGATGGTTTATTGGTCTAGGAGGAAAGACTATCTCCACATGGGATGAGATGAAAATCTCTTTTCTGGAGAAGTATCAGGATTACTGCAAATCTTGAGATATTAAGGAAGAACTTTTTAAGTTCGTGCAGAAAGAAGACGAGAATAAGGAGGATTGTGTGGAACGTTTTAAGTACACGCTACAGAGATCAGGCCATTCTATGCTGGATAAGGACATTTTGAAAATGATCCTTCTCTGGGCTTTTCAAGAAGACATTATAGAACTGTTAAGCATAGTAGGAAGGGAGATATATCAAAAGAGGACTTCGATACCATCTATGAGCTGTGCATCCAGTGCTCGAGGGGAGTTGTAAGGAATAAACAAGGAATTTGGTCAACAAAAGTATTTGGTGGAGGTGTCGTGAAAGAAGAAATTGGAAACCTGTTGGATAACTTAAGGACTAACACCTTGAGTACCATGTCTACATAGATGGACACATTGCAAGTAAAATAAAAATAGATGAAATTGGAAAAGACTATGGCTATATTTTTCTTGAAGTGCAGAAAGAAGAGTCCACCTAGAGAATGTCCATTGAACTCCATGGAAGAATGTGAAATATACGAGCTGAGTCATGCAACAAGTTCATGCCCCTCCTTGCCAGGATTGAAGGCATACTTTCAAGGGACAGGTGAAGAGGTGGATCAACTATATTTCATGGGATCCAAGAAACCATGGAAACCAAGGCCACCAACCATAAATAAAGGTATGTTTCATGATCCATCTTAGTATTTTAACAATTTTAATATGGGTCCTCAGTCCGTGCCTTATCCACCCATGTAACCTCAATATTAGTTTCCACCTTGGCAACAATGGGCTCCTCAAACTAGTTCGAATTCTTCATGGGCCCTGAACTAGCATGGACCCTCTCCTCCTGGATAGTTTCCCCAACCAATGCCACAACTACAACTTCAGTTGCCCTCTAACATACCTCCTGGTAATCCGCTTGTTCGCCCTCAACTTCCTATCCAACCCAATCTAAATCCTAACAATAAAGGGGCTCAGCAAGCTGACACCCTCAACCTACCGTCATATAGTATCTCTACCGTAAAACTTTACCAGATGAACTTGAGATGCGGGCGGGTAGTAGATGATCGGCCCTCACCTATTATTTAACAAGTTGGCAGTGAGGTTAAAGAACCAGAAACAGTTGAAGAGAAATCAAACCAAGCTAGTAAAAATCAAACACCTCCTCAATTGCTAATTACTCAAGAATGTAGATTTGACCCACCCTATCCTGAAAGATTGGCCTTGAGTAAATAGATCCCTCAAGATGATTTTGACTTGTTAGGGGAGTTACAAAATCTGTTTGTTAAGATTCCCCTGCTACAAGCTATGAGTGATGTACCTATATATGCAAAAACTCTTAAGTAATATTGTGCTAAAATTCGTAGAAAGAAATGAAGGGATCTACTCACTATTCATGTGATGAGAAAGTTATCAGATTTTATGATGGGAAAGGCTATGCCTGTGAAATATGGGGATTCGGGGAACCCAATTCTAACTGTACAAATGAATGGGGCAGAAATTCCAAATGTAGTAGTAGATTTGGGCACTACTATAAATGTCATTACTATTGAAGCCATGCATACATTGGGTCTTCGAAACCTGAAACATACACCTACTATGTTAGAACTGGTAGATAGATCTACAGTCAAACCTGTAGGAAAGTTAGAAGACATTATAATCTTAGTTGATTCATGGAATTACGCTATGGATTTCCTAGTGCTGCAAATGCAATCCCTGGATGGTGGCCATCCCTTGATTATGGGAAGACTGTGGTTAGCAACCGCAGACGCTTACATTGAGTGTCATTATGGGAATATGGTTATCTCAAATGGGTAGGTTACTAAAACCCTTGTGTTATACCCTCTTGCAGAACCTATCCCATCAATGAAGCCATCTGGTTGTAAGAAACCTCTACCAAAGGAAGAGTCTGAATCAAAAGATGAAGAATTAAGACCAGTTCTTACCATTGGACAGGCCCTTCTGCTGAAAACAGAAACAGAGGATGATACAATTACTACCTTCATTAGAAACCCTTGTTCTATTTCAGATTCAAACCAACAGATTCTAGAATCTGTCTTGAGCTGTGAAATGCAGAAAAGTATCGAAACAACAAATGGAATTGAAGAACTGCCTACAACCGTGTCCCATGACAACATTTTTGTAGAGATAGAGCCAGGAAAGACCCTGAATATTAACCCAAATATGTCAGAATCCCAAACAAAAAAACTTCTAGATGTTCTCCGAAATCACAAAGAAGCCTTCGCCTAGGACTATATAGACATGAAGGGGATTCCTACCAATCTATGTACCCATCATATATACATCAAAGAGGATTGTCATCTTGTGAGACAGCCTTAGAGGAGAATGAACCCCACTCTGAAAAACATTGTCAAGGAAGAACTATAAAAGCTGTTGGATGTAGGATTTATTTACCTCATTTCAGATAGCCAATGGGTCTCCCCGTTGGTGCTAGTTCCCAAGAAAATTGCTAAATGGTGGATATGTGTAGATTATAGAGAACTAAAACAAGGCGACACATAAAGACCATTTACCTTTATCATTCATTAACCAAGTCTTGGATACTTTGGCTGGGAAGAAGTTCTTCTCCTTCCTCGATGAACTTAGTGGGTACAACCAGATCTAGATAGCTCCTGAGGATCAGGATAAAACCACTTTCACATGCCCTTGGGGAACTTTCACATACTGAGTCCTTCCATTTGGTCTCTGTAATGTGCCTGCAACATTCCAAAGGGCGATTTTAGGGATTTTCTTTGATTTGATAGATGACAACGTTGAAATCTATATGGATGATTTTACTCCATAGGGGGACTCATTCTAAGATGGGTTGGAGAATCTGGAAAAAGTTCTTGAAATATGCAAATAGACACATGTCTCTTTGAGTATAGTAAAGTGCCACATGATGATGGAGGAAGGAATAGTTTTGGGACATTTGCTTTCAGCTGCTGGAATTCAAATGGATCTAGCTAAGATAAAGGTAATATTTCACTTTCCAATACCCAAAACACCCACATAGGTATGTAGCTTTATCGGTTGCGCTGGTTATTACAGGTGCTTTATAGAAAATTTTGCTAAGATAGCACACGCACTTGTTCAATTTCTGACAAAAGATGTAGATTTTGTGTGGACATATGACTGTGATGCAGCCTTTGCGAAGATCAAGGAACTTGTATGTAGAGATCCAATCCTTCGAGGGCCAGACTAGAAATTACCATTTCATATTCATGTTGATGCCTCTCAGACAACAATTGGGGCAGTTTTGGGACAACAAGTAGACAAGGTTCCATATGCATTTTACTATGTTAGTAAGAACTTGGTTCCTACCGAGTTAAACTACACAGTGACTAAAAAATAATTCTTGTTGTCATCTACGCCATCAACAAGTTCCAAAATTATATTACCGGGTATCCTACCTTTGTACACACTGATCACACAACAATTAGGTATCTGATGAATAAACCCATTACCCCTGGTCGTATTACAAGATGGTTGTTGTTACTTCAAGAATTTGACATCACCATAGTAGATAAACCAAGAAAGGATAATGTGGTTACTGATTTTCTATCTAGAGTAGATAATAATGCTGAAAGTACACCCATAGAAGATAGTTTTCCAGATGAACATCGTTTTGCAATTTCTACTAACACTTTGTGGTATGCAGATATTGCTAACTATCTTGCTACAGGGAAGATACCTTGTCACTTGTCATACAGGGAACAACAGAGAATTATTCATCATAGTACTCGATATTCATGGATGGTAGGATACATTTTTCACACAGGGGCTGGTCAGCAGATTCGGCACTACATATCTGAGGATGACATTTATGAGATATTGAAGGTTTCCCATGATGGACCTTGTGGGGGACATTTTGTAGATAAAAGAGCGCGCCACAAGGTGTTGCAAATGGGATATTCTTGGCCTTCTGTTTTTCAGGATGCTCGAGATTATGTTCGAAGATGTGAGAGTTATTAGTACATGGGGCAGCATGGAAAATCAGATGAAATGCCATTGCAGCCCCAGGTAGTCCTCGAGTCTTTTGAGAAGTAGGCAATTGATTTCGTTGGACCTTTTAACCCACCTTCTCATAAATTTTCACATTCTGGTCTACATTGATTATGTGACTAAGTGGGTGGAAGCCAGAGCTATTGCGAAAGAACAGAACAGGTGGTTTTAGATTTTCTTTTTGAGGAGATTTTTGCTCGATATGGTACTCCAAGGGATCTTGTTTCAAATGGAGGAGCACAGGTCACATCCCACATGATAGCAAAGCTTATGCAGAAATGTGGAGTCAAACACAGGGTGACAACTCCATACCATCCCCAGGAGAATGGATAGGTAGAAAGTACAAACAAGGTGTTGGAAAATATCTTGACAAAGACTGTAGCAAGCCATTGTTGGGATTGGTCCCAGAATCTTCCTTAAGCTCTCCGGGTATACAGGACAACATGGCAGAACACAATCGGGTTTTCACCATTTGAATTAGTCTATGGGAAATCCCCTTTGTTTCCGGAAGAATTTGAGATCAGCATGCTCAGAACAGCTTTGGAAGTAGGATTAGACTTATCAGAGGCCCAGAAACACCGGCTGGAACACTAAATGAGTTAGATGAAATTAATTCAGTGGTTGTCCAGAAAACTACTACTATCCAACAACAGAGAATGAAATGGCATGATAAATTTATTAAAAATAAGGTGTTTCATAAAGGAGATTGGGCACTACTCTATGACTCCCATTTTAAAGATTTTAAGCGGAAGATTCACACTCATTGTATGGGACCCTATGAAGTGGATGTTGTGATTGACAATGGAATAGTTAGATTAGTTACAATAGATGATACTCGTGCTTCTATGGACACCGTCTGAAATTATACCACCGTCCAACTTCTAAGGATGCCTTCATCAAACATCTCTCTGATAAATCTGATTTGATGGTTATTGGTGCAGAGAATGCTTCCTCTGCATTCTCTTCTTAATATATATATATATATATATGATGTTACTACTTACTTGTTTGTCTTTTTGTAGGAAGAACGAGTGAAATCCGATGATGAGGAGATGACACAATTTTCCAAGTAATAGTTGATGTTATTACTTTGTTGGTGTTGTTACTCCACCACTAATGTTACTCCTGAAAATTTTCTAAGTTTCAGATGCTGTTACTCTGCCGCTACTGTTACTCCGCCGGTGTTGTTACTCCACCACTACTGTTACTCCTGAAAATTTTCTAAGTGTTGGATGCTTTTACTCTGACACTGCTTTTACTCCTGAACTTTTTTTAAGTGTTGGATGTTGTTACTCCACTGTTGTTGTTACTCCGCCAGTGTTGTTACTCTGCCACTGCTGTTACTCCTGAAAATTTTCTAAGTGTTGGATGTTGTTACTTCGCTGCTATTGTTACTTTGCCGGTGTTGTTACTCCGCCACTACTGTTATTGCTGAAAATTTTCTAAGTGTCAGATGTTGTTACTCCATCGTTACTATTACTTTACTGGTGCTGTTAGTCTGCCGCTGCTTTTACTTCATCGCCGCTATTACTCCGCTGATTACTCTGCCGTTACTCCACCACCAAGTAGGTTTCCAAGTACGTCTCCGTTGAATTTTACGGATTCAATTAAAATATTCCATCGATGAGACATTTACATGTCGTGCACGGCTACATTTAAGTTTGGGGGGGGGGGGGGGGTCCCATCATAAGTAAACGAAGGCGTATTTACAACCACAATAATGACATATCATATATCATTATTAAATCTTGTGTGAACGATACACCCATAAATTTCATGATTTCATAATAATTATTTCGATGCATTGGAATTTGAATTACGTACATTCAATAACCAATCAGTCTTTTCAATTCATATGAATTAATTACCATAATAATTTCATTACACTTACCATGATTCGCCATAATTATTGCGTTTTTCAAAAAATTATCGACTGCTTTCACCACCATTTACCTCGCATTCCACCATGCTGTTACCATCACTATTAATTTCATTGTTGTTACTCTCTCCCCAATATCCGACTGCGTCAAAGTGCTATCACTGTTTCTACAACAATGGGTAGGTTGGATGTGCGTCACGAGCCAAAGGATACCACCTTGGTCCGTGACAATAGAGAGGTGTGGAAGATTTTTGTCCATGCATGCATTGACCCAATTTTAAATTCCTTGGGCGGTGTTTCAGTAATCAACAAAAGAGGAAGTAGTGGCTACTATAGCTGCTAGAGAAGAATAACCACAGAGAATGGAGGAAGAACTTGCAGAGGAGGAACCAGCAGAGGATGAATATGTAGACTAAGAAGAGCTCGAAGAAATGGAAATGGAAGAAGAATAACTAAAGCAAGAAAGGGAGCTTGAAGCGGAAGAAACAATTAGTGCTACAGCCAAGGTTGTTACACAAGAACCAACCTCGACTGTGGAACCAATGGAAGAGGAAGAACAAGAGCAAGAAAAGCTTGAAATGGAAGAAACGGTCAGTGCCACAACCGAAGCTGCTACACAAGAACCAACCTCGTCTGTGGAACCAATGGAGGAGGAAATTATGGACACGATGGATGGGATTGATACAGTGATACAGGAATCCACTTTCATTAATGAAGTGCAAGAGGAAGCAATGCCAACATCACCTGTTCGAGAAATGTTGGATAAGGGTGGTGGTGCCACACAAGAACCACCACCAACCCATCCGGTCCTAGAAAATTTGGAAAGAACAAGGCCTAAGGTTGACACTTCCCCACAAGAACCAATGTCAACCACGGGATAGGACCAAACACAGGAAGGAGCCTCATACCAAAGCAGAATTGTCACAGATAAAGGGAAGGAACTCGAGGTAACAGACAGGACTGGTATAGACAAGGAAGAAAACATCTTTCATTCTCCTTTTTGTGCCACCATAGAAAAAGGAGCGAGAGTGTCTTGTTCTCCCCGACGCTTAGAAAAGGAGGTTGTTGTCCCTCCCATTTTTAAGTTTGATGGTTTGGTAAAAGTTTTAGTCATTGCTAGTTTGTTGGTTGTTGATTCTCAGTAAGACCATTCCAAAGAACAGATTGAGGAGGAACACCTTGTAGGAGAACATGAACAACGAATGGATGAAGGAGGTGATGTTCAAGAAACAGATGTCCCAGAGCCCATAATGGAGGAAGAAGTAATTACTTCTGAGAAAGGGGAACTAGGTAAGGAAAGCCCAATAGCTGGACTAGTGGATACTCCTCCAAGTAATCCACCACCTACTGAACCAGCTGCAGGGCCAGTTGAATTGATTATTAATGAAGAAGCAATTACTTCGAAGAAAGGGGAGTTGGGTAAGGAAAGCCCAATAGATGGACCAGTGGATACTCCTTCAAGTAATCCACCACCTGCTGAACCAGTTGCAGAGATAGAAGAATTGATTGTTAAACAGGAATGGATAGAACTGTGTGAGCAAAGGAGGCTGCCCCTTAAAAATAAATATTAGCTACAATTCAAAGACACGATGCAGTTGAAAATAGAGGTTCGAAGGCTGAGAAGACAGGTGCATCGACTTAAGAAGTAGGTGAGAAAGTATAAATGGCAAGCTAAGAAGCCTAAGGTTATGGTGGCCAAAGAAACAACGTAGATGGGCGATGTGCCTACGACCTCTGTTGCCACCGAAATGGATTTTATCGAACATTTGTTCGAAGGCCATGAATTCGCTTTAACAGTCGAGATTCAAAATTGGAAATCCACCGTGACCCATTACTAGAATGAGGTGAAAAGGATCCAAGAACAATTGTCCCAGACTATCTTTGAGTATATATAATGAGTGAATATATTACGGCTAAGGTATGCGACGCAGCAACTCAAAGTGGAAAAGTTGGAAGGACAATTGCTCGAATTGAAGACAGATAAAGAACAGATGTTCAGTTTGGCAAAACGGGTAATGGCATGCTGCCCTCCTTCTTCTAGTTATGCCTTGTTCCTGCATGAGCAATTTCTTTTCTTCTATTTGCAAAGTATTAAGAAGGAGGTAAGTCATGAGATCGAGGACTCTATACACTTCCTCTGTATACTGAGAATCCTTGACTTGGTAACCCAACATCTGATGTGTGAGCTTTATCTGCATGGATACTTCCTACGCATGGACAAAGAGTTTAATCCAGTCCCATACATGGGGGACATTCATTTAAGGGCTCTTACCTCCTATACTATCAACCAAATAAGCTGGTAGAGGGCTTCTAATACGTTTGAATCAAATCAAACCACAAAGTCTATTATGATGAGAGGGGAACACGAATGGTTTGTGGCTATGTATAATAAGCACACCACCTTTTTAGAGAATGAGGGAAATAAAGAACAGATGATGAGAACACAGAAGTGGTGTATTGACCTTTGTGTCAAAAAAATAGTCATGTTTCAAGATGAGGCCCTTGATAGTTTTCAGAAGAGGTGGATGATGTCATCTATAGTTGTCCGGAATAGGGAACCTTTTGGGGCACCAAATTTTGCATGAGCACTAAGTTGGGTGTAGAGATATGTAGTGCATCCAAACACGTGGGGTCCAGTGGATGGGAATCCAGTTCAGGTTCCCCATCATTTGGTTGCCAGCAAAGCATTACACCCCAACTTACAATGTACATGTTCTTTTCACAAAAGGATACAAACCCCCAGGAATAGACATGGTAGATGAGTATGATCTCGCCCAACTCCACGTTGACTACAACCATTCTAACCCGGACTTGTGAAAGCAGTGAGCTACACGAGGGCATGCAGAAGGCTAATTGGGGGGAGGTGATGGGCACTAAATCTGCCTATCTTTTCCTTACATTTTCACCTTTCCTTTCATCCTTTTTGCACCAAATTCTATGCATTAACTGTGATAAATCTACAAGGTAAACCTCCCTTCTAATGTTTGTTGGAATATTTAATTGATGAAGTAAGGTCACGGGGGTTTTGCCTATGCGAACTACTAAACTTTGTTGATTCCATAGATTCTGGTGAACAGGTATCGCAGTCACAGCTCATAGTAGTAGTCCCGCATTTACAAGAGTTGTTCGGCAACGCTGTAACAACATAACCAACTCTCAGCTACTCCTAGGCTTATTTTGGATCCTTCTTGTTCTTTCTCTCTCTCTTAGCAATTAATTGTTGTTATAAACAGTTGTATATTTTTGGGCATTAGCTGCCAGATTTGGGGAATATGTCATTCCCATGTATTTGTATAAAAGGGATTTTATTCTTGTGCGAAGGGTTAGCCACGTAGGGATAAACATTGTAACAAATTCTTATATATTAATTGAATGTGAGCAAGATTATTATTCACTTCTTAGCTGTGAGTAAACGCAACCTGGATCATAGAGCTAGGCCAACTCTTTTGATCAGATGCTGCGTATTTTCTGTATGTGTGTTGTTTCTGTTATTGTGTGCTAATTTCTTATTGTTGTTACAACTCTTTATTTAATTGTTGTGAATGCCTTTTTAAGTTCTGCAATTTATTTATAAATATTGTTACAATGACGCTTTGATTTCATAGCTGTGAATCCTTGGTTTATGTTAGATTGTAACCTTTCCCCTACATATACCTTGCATGTTACCTTGAAAATTGTACGCACCCAGATTAATAAGTTAATGTGGAAAAGGGTGGAATAGTTATTCACACTCAGACACTAACAAATCCTTTGGCCACAAATTTGGCCTTGTACTTCTTTATGCTCCCATCAGCTGCATGTTTCACTTTGTAGATCCATATGGAACCAACCACTGATTTCCCTTTTGGTCTCTACATCACCTCCCATACAATGTTATTCATGATGGATTCATATTCTTCCACCACGGCATCAACCCAAATAGGTTGAGAAAAATATTCCTCAAATGAAGAAGGATATGTCTCAATGAGCTCTCTTATGAGATCCATGTACCCAATGTACCTATTAAGTGACCTCCTCTACCTCCATTGTGATGTAGGGGCTGCCACATTCTCCCTAGCATCCTGCAACAATTTATCAACTTCTTTGGCTCTCTTTCTCCCCTCTCTGGAAGATTTTGGTTGAGTAGGTGCCTCCACTCTGCCTCTTGTCTGCTACGCTACATGTGGTTTCTCCACAACCTCCCGAAGCTCATCTTGAGGCTCCTCCTTTGGAGCTAGAAGATCCTTATCCAGTGGGATTATCAACTCTCATTCCAAAGAGAATCTCATAGCCCTCTCCTCATCGAAATTAACATATCTCCTCACAATTACCATCCTTAGTGAAGGAAAATACACCTAGTAATTGTGTGAATTTTCAGTGTATCCTACAAAAACTCCCAAATCTGCTGTAGGCCCAAGATTCCTCCTTGAATCCTTGGAGACAAGACAATAAAGTGAAGCTCTCAAAATTCAAAAATGAGACACATCAGGATTTCTCCCAGAGAAAGCTTCCTCTGGTATAATCATACCAAGTACATTATGAAGGCTCCAGTTCTGAAAGTAGACTGCAGTGTTGCATGCTTCTGCCCATAGATGTGATGGAAGCCCCTAGTCATGCAACATGACTCTTGCTACTCCAACTATGATTCTATTCTTCCTTTTAGCCAACCCATTTTGTTATGGGTTATGGAGCGCTATTAGTTCTCTTTGAATACCATTTTTGGCATAAAAATACTTGAGGGAATTCAAAGAAAATTCACCTCCATCATCACTCATGAGTGCCTTCACTTTCTTCCCAGTCTCCTCAACCAATGCCTTGAATTCAACAAATTTTGAGAAAACTTCATCCTTCTTATACATGAAGAAGATCCAACATTTTCTAGAGAAATCATCAATAAAAATAACATAGTACTTATGTTTTTCTATGGAGGCTATAGAATATGGTCCACAAACATCATAGTGTACTCACTCCAAGATTGCATATTCTTTGTTATCTTAGTCATGGAAACTAGAATTGACATATTTCCCCAATGTGAAACCCTTTCAGATATCCTATTGGTCAAGGAAGCCTTTAGGGAGACTGGTGGTAATTCTTTGCATGATTTTAAGCCACCATGGTGTAGATGACCCAATCTCCTCTGCCAGAGTTCTCCAACATCTTGAATCTACATTTTTCCATCCTTACTACTCAATGTAGTGCAATATCCTGCCTGAATTTTGTATAGGTTCTTCACTCGAACCTTGATTTGATTCACTTTCCCGGTAGCTATGTGTCTTAGAAAGGCTTTCCCTTTACTGAAAATAAAATCATAGCCACGATCCTCCAATACTACATAGATGAGGTTCTTCTTCAGTCTGGGTACAAACATGACATCTTTGAGGCAAAGAGGAGAGGGATTCTCCCTCTCAATGATGACAATACCAATTCATGTAGCACTGTATCTCCCATCATCCCCCATATGCATTTGGAGATCCTGCTCCTTGAGGCTACTGAAAAATCCTTGCACATTTTCATATGGAATGAGGCGCTAGAATCAAGGTACCGCACACTCTCGATAACATTTTTGGCCATGCATTTTATTAGGGTGAATTCTAATTTGAATCATTAAGCCAGTGCTTCACCTCTTTCTCCTCTTGGAGGCTTCTTGGTAGACTTCTTATGCAAAACTTTTGTTGCATTATTCCCGAATGCATGGCAACAAAAGCATTTTATCCTTCTCAAGCCTTTCTTCTTGCCATTATTTTGGTTGGATTAATGTTTTCTTCAGTTCTTATTTCCTTTTTCCTTCTTCCCCTTTCTAGCCAAGAAAAATTCTCATCATCCTTAGCTCTAGATGATGTTCCAACTCTAGTTTTTCTCTTAAACTCTTCTTGAACCAAATAAGACTTCAACCTTTCCTAATTCAGTAATTTGTACCTTCCATTCACAGATTCCTGGTAGTTTTACAAGGATTTTGGAAGGCCTAGAAAAGCTAGGCTCACCAGGTCATCTTCTGCAACATTCACCCCAACCCCTCCAAGCTTATCTCGAACTTGTGTAAATCTGGAGAGATACTAAGGAATGGTATCATTTTTTTGCATCTTTATGTTTTCAAGTTTGTATTTCATGGACAATTTTCTATGGTCATTATTATTTTTGAATAGCTCATCAGTTTCTTCCACATAGAAAATGGGTTCACTTTGCCATGGATATTTGAGATGACATGGTCCCTCACACCTTCAAGAATAATTCTCCTGGCCTTTGCAACATTCATCTTCCATTGGGTTAATTGTTGTGCATTTGACTATGGAGGTTTTGCAATATAAATTTTAATATATTCTAACACACCATGATCATCAAGCACTACTTTCATTCGATCCTTCTAGGCTATGAAATTCAAGCTACCCTCCAGGTCATACTCCAATCTCAATCTGTTGAAAGACAATTTCCCAATCTTGAAGAAAAATTGCTGTGCAAAAGCTGCAAATTTGAAATTCCTGATAGACAAGTTCAAAATACTGGTTCTAATGTGATTTCAAAGCTCCAATACCATGTAGAAATTTGATAGAAATTTCAACTTCTCAAGGTTTCAAACTAGAAAACAAGAGACATAATTTTACTCTATTGATCTACATAATGAAAATCACAATTTAGAACAACATGCATAGACATGCAACAACCAAAACCATAAATACACAATGATTTCTAGGGGAGCCCAACTAGGAAAAACCCCTCAAGCCTCTTTGCATTAATCAGTTGAAGAGAGAAACTATTACAATTTCTAGTGCCAGCTCTGAGCTCAACTTGCAAAAGAATAATTGTTCTATCTACTTAATGTGAAACTCTGGCCAACACTTAGCCAATTATTTTCTCAACTAACGTCCTATTTCCTTAAGAAAATCCTGAGGAAATTAGCCCCTAAAAGATAGAAATCTCCTCCAGTTGATTGCACAATTTCCAAGGATTGATCTCATGTCTTAATGCAACACCTGTACACTCATATTATTATACAACTAATTTTACATTAGCCTTGTCATCTCCACTTCAGTTGAGGAACTTAAATTCCATGCATGATTAGCTATTTTGGTTCGATTGATCAGCTAACTAACAGATCTTTGAGTTAGACTATTGTCCCATTGCACAACTGACCTTCAACTGACTCTATCAATAGTTAATAGAGGTCAATTAACTAAATACAATTGAAAGTAACTGAATTGGATTACTAAAATTTAACAATCACACATGCATGAATGAACTCCAAGCCCACTAAATCGAATTTACTGAGTTAATTGAGTGACAAGATCTATGTCACACTAGTTAACTGACTCCAAGTTGTCTTGTTGATGTGGAAATTCGATTTACTTAATGTGAATAAGGCTAAAGTCAAATTGAGCCTTTCTTGCTACATTTTTTAACAATTCATAATGGGAGAAAGAAGTATCCCACAAAGATTTGAGGATGAAGCCATAGACACAAGAATGGTGACTTTAAATAAGGCACACTTCAGGCCAAATGGTGACAAAACCCCATATGAGCTATGATATTGTAGACCTGGTGCAGTCAAGCATTTTAGTATTTGGAAGAAAATTTTATATCAAGAAGAATGATGAAAAGCTTGGTAAGTTCGATGCAATAGTTGATGAAGGTCTTTTTCTTGAGTACTTTCAAAATAACAAAGGCTATAAACGCTACAACAAGAAATCAAGGAAAATAGTTGATTGTATTAATGTCAAAGTTGGTGACCACATTGACTTTGAAGGCAAACAAATAGTGAATATCAACACCAATGATCAAGTTAGCCACAATGAGGGAAATCATCAACCTGTTATAGATGAATATATTAAAGAACCTATCATTCAATAATGAAAATATCCCACAAGGTATTTGCAAAAACACCACCTAGTTGATCAAATTGTTGGTGATTTGCATATGAGTGTTCATACAAGAAGAAAGCTAATTAATCCCCCTACTCAAGTGCATATAGATTTTTTATCCATGATAGAACCAAAGGTTTTTTCTCAAGCCTACCAAATAACAATTGGCTAAAGGTCATGATGAAGAGCTTGATCAAACTGACAAGAATCATACATGGGAGCTTGTTCCAAGGCTAACGAATAAGAATATTATTGACACAAAATGGGTCTTTAGGAACGAATTGAATGAACTTGGTGAATGGGTAACAAAAAATAAAAGGTTGGCTTGCAAATGTTATGCACAAATTGAAGGCTTGGACTTTGATGAGACCATTACTCTAGTTGCACAATTAAAGGCTATTTATATGTTTTTAGATTTTTCTAGTTTCAAGAAATTTAAAATATATCATATGGATTTCAAATATGCCCTTTTAAATGGTGAGTTGGAGGAAGAAGTCTATATTGACCAATCTAATGGTTTTTAATTGTCAGATAAATATGAATATGTTTGCAGGATGAAAAACACCTTGTATGGTCTTAAGCAATCCTTGAGGGCTTGGTACTCCAAGATGGATAATTATTTTCTTAAGTGTGGTTTTAAAGGAGGTGCAACTAAAAACAACTTATGTGAAATATAATGATGGATAATTGTTAGTAGTTGTTGTCTATGTTGATGATACAATATTTGCAAGTAATTTAGATCATATAACTTACCATTTTTTAGTCGCTTTATGCCTTGTGTCTATGTTGATGATACAATATTCACAAGCATGGGATGGAGTAATGATCTTTCGTAAGCACTCTATTGGTCACTAGACGTAAACTTAGTAATGCTAATGAGTCACCAGAGGTGGATCAGACTTTATATAGATCTATTATTATTATCCCTTTATACTTGATAGCCTCTACACAAGAAATTATGTAGGTAGTTGGTATTGTTGGAATATTTCAAGAAACCCTAGGTAGAGTCATCTCCTAGTAGTAAAGAGGATTCTCAAATATCTAAGAGCCACAATGGATTATAGTCTTTGGTACCCCAAAGGTAAATATTTTTCACTAACCATTTTTATGGATGTTGATTGGGAAGGTGATGTAGATGACAAAAAGACCACTGGTGGTTGTGGTTTCTTTCTTGGTGAATGCCTTGTGTGATGATTAAGAAAGAAGCAAGTTTCAATTTCTCTTTCTATTGTTGAAGTAGAATATATAACAACTTCTTATTGCACTCAACTATTATGGATGGAGTAGACCTTACAATATGTGAAACTAATATATGACCACCCAAGTCCAATCATCTGTGAAACATAAGTAAAATAAGTATGTCCAAGAATCTTGTTTTCCATTCTAAATCAAAACATTTCCAATCAAGTACCATTTTCTTAGAGAGAAAGTTGCAAACCAGATTGTAAAATTTGAGTACGTACCTAAAAAATAACAAGTCATTTATATCTTCACTATACCTCTCCCAAGAGATCAGTTTGATTACTTAAGGAAAATATTGGGAGTATTACCTTTTACATCCCTCTAATGATTCTTCTACAAGGGAAGAGTGGAAGCTAACAAACATTCAAATCAAAATGGAGCTTCTAGATCCACAAGATTTGGATGATAGAGGGAGATTGGTTGTAGGGGAAGAATCTTTGCCATTGATGTCAAAGGGGGAGAAGAAAGAAAAACACTACATAATTATGGATGGAGTAAGTACAAACCTTGCATTGAGGATATTAAAACTTAATTATTGAATAAGAGGAGAATTCAACTGACTGGTGTAGATATAGCTATCAAAACAAGTGTTGAAATTGTAAGAATTATTATTCTCATGCTTATATATGTTTTCACTTCTTGACATATGCTTTTTGTTATGAAACCATCTCAAGGAAAGATAGAAAAGATAGATCAATGCCTTAGAATTCAGCCTCTTCGAGGGGGCAACCTCCTTTACATTACATAAATGAACAATTCTTGGATGATACAAATGAAAAGACCTCATTTCTATATATAGGAGTTTAAGGGGTCATAACATAATTAGATCCGACATAACAATAATAATGTAAGGTCACAATAATAACAATAGTGGGCTTCTATGGGGCACAATAGTAATAATATGGGCACTACATGGGTACATCAATATAATAAGGGGGTTGTACTAATAACAATAAGGCGTTACGCTAATAGTATATAGGCCTAACATGCCCCTCTCCTTCAAAAAGTGTTGCCCTCAACGCTTGAATAGTTCTTGATGCTTCTGTATAAAATTCTTATCCTCCCATATGGAATCTTTAGCGCGTAAGTTCTTCCACTTGATGAGATACTCTGAAATTGATTGATTTCGTAGCTGTTGAGTTCTTGTTTTTGTGAATGCTCTAGGTTCCAATATGATTTTTCCTTCCTCTTCAACTTCTGGCAATATTGTTTGAACTGGGATCTTTTGCAAATTTTGAATAGTGGCCATACTTCTTTGTCCTTCTTCCATTCATCCCTTGCTTAGTTTTTCCAATCTAGTTGGATAATATAAATAGCACAAAACAATGCTTCCACTTCCTCATCCTTTCTTGAGAGTGCATCTGCAACAAAATTTTGCTTCCATTTTCTATAGATGATTTCAAAGTCATAACCCAAGATATTTGTGACACTTTTTTTATATTCTTCTAAAGATAATAGTTGTTCTAAAAAATATTTAAGACTATCATGATCCATTTTTACCTTGAAGTGTCTTCCCATTCGGTAAGGTCGCCATTACTTAAGTGCATGTAGTATTGCCAACATTTCCTTCCCATAAATAGCTTGCTTGAGATGTAATAGTAAAAATACCCAATCACCTACATATAAACATTTTTCACTACGATGTTGATCTACCTGTTGTTTCATTCAATTTTGCACCAAAGTGGCGTTATCCTTTAAAAGTTTAAGAGCTTGTTGTTGATGCTCGATGTGATCTTTCATTGCTTGAACCTTTTTCTTCTTGATATGTCCTTCTATCTTTAGAGTTTGAGGAGTGGTAATTTCTTCCAATCCCTTACAAGATATGGTCGGATTCATTTCTTGATACTCGATGTGATCTTTCACTTCTTGAACATTTTTCTTCTTGATATGCCCTTCTTTCTTGATAGTTTGAGTAGTGGTAATTCTTGCCAATGCTTTACAAGATATGGTCTGATTCATTTCTTCCTTCTCTGGGGTTGGGTCCTCACATATATCCTCTTATTTTGATGTTTCTTGATCCTTTTCTTCCTCCTCTTCATACTCTATGTAAAATAATTTCTTCTCAGTACACTTATGTCCTTTAGTGAATTTGCAATCACAATTGTAACAAAGCCCTTTTTCTATTTTTTCTTCCAATTGTTGTGGTGTAACCCTTGTAGGTTGTGGAAGGCTAGAAGAAACAACACTTTCATCCTTATAGTTGTGAGGGTTAGACTTCCTTGTTGCCATAATTTTACTTTCCATTATGTAACAAAGCCCTTTTACTCTTTCCAATTGTTGTGGTGTTGCTCTAAAGAAGGCATTTCTCTTTGTATCCTCATAATGTGCTATCATTTCCTCCGTGAAAATTGACCACGTAACAAGTTGTTTACGAGAACAAAGCCCTTCATACCATAAAAAATTGATCCGGTTCTAAATATGAAGATGCAATACATACCTTTTGTAACAGTGGTACACCATGTAGATCAAAATATTTCTCCATCTGAAGTATCCAATTTACCGGATCCTTGCCAGCAAACTTCCTCATCTTTCTTTTTCTTGATTTTAGGAGCTCGATCTTCAAACAACTATAACTCTGTACTTTTGGATCTTTAAGTTCTGAAATTGTGACCTATAGTAGCCCTTTGTGTCCTCTTTCCAATGTCACTAGTCTGATCCAAATTGAATTCTCCAAGGAAGAGTTATGTGAAATCTCCCACAGTGACTTGATTATAGACTAGTTCAGTAGAGCAAACTTGTATGATGTGCCACGAGTCACTGTTTTGACCTTTGGCTCTATAAGATATATAAAAGAAACTACAATCCATCCTCTTTCTGTACCTTCCTATGAAATTTCAATCCGATGCTCAGAGAGAAAGTTATGACGATTTTCCCCAGGTCACCTATTTGGAATGTAATTGCGGAGTCTGCAAAAAGGCCAACTTCCTCAGATCATATCTCTGCAAATATAGCGTAAAAAGCTTTGAAATTTGTACCCAAGGTTTAGCACGATGTATTTTCAAATGAGGTTTTTTGTGAACATCTGAAACGTCGCAGAAAAAAAGTTATAGCGAAAATGCCACGATGACCGGTTTGGAGCAGCGAAACCCTAGAATCCAAAGCTCTGATACCAAATGTTATGAAACCAGCTCAAGAAAAGATGGAAAAAATAGATCAACGCCTTAGAATTCAGCCTCTTCGAGGGGGAAACCTCCTTTACATTACATAAATGAACAATTCTTGGATGATACAAATGAAAAGACTTCCTTTCTATATATAGGAGTTTAAGGGGTCATAACATAATCAGATCCAACATAACAATAATAATTTAAGGTCACAATAATGACAATAGTGGGCTTCTATGGGGCACAATAGTAAGAATATGGGCACTACATTGGTACATCAATATAATAAGGGGGTTGTACTAATAAAAATAAGGGGTTACGCTAGTAGTATAGGGGCCTAACACTTTTATTATTATGATTGTTTCCTCTTGAAAATGCAATAAGAAATTTCTAATTTAATTTTCCCTTTATTAAATTAGGAGAAATTCGAATTTCAATTTTAGCAGAATACTTGGAGTTAATTAACTCAATGAATTCGAGTTGGAGACACTTGAGTTTAGTTCTACATAATTGATTGTTAACTTGTAGCAATTTATTTCAGTTAATTTGAGTTATTGTCATTATAACTAGTTCTCAATGTGAGTAGAACTAGTGGAGGTCAAGTTAAGGGTGTGTAATTTTTTTTTTTTGCACTGAGTGATACGAGTGTGTAAATATTTTCAAAGTAAGTGATCATCTAGTTAACTAATCAATTAACCTAAAATAATTGTTGCATGCAAAGAATTCGAATAACCCAGTTGAGATTGGAGTTTAAGGGAAGTGTATTACCAATTGTAAACTATTCCAAGTTGTACAAGTCACGTAGGCAGTTAGAGAATTGACCTAAATTAATTGCACAATCAAGATGAGGAAAATTCCTATTAAATAGGGGCCTAATTTCCAAGGGTACGATGCAAGGAAATAGGAGCTTAGAGGAGAGTAAAATTGGCTAAGTATTGGCCAAGGTTAGTTGGTTAGTCAGAAAAATGATAGAAGATATAGGTGCAGGTTGATCTCAAGCTTGAGCATATCATATTGTATTCATCTAGACTGTTTGGTTAATGCAATACATATAGTAAGGGGTTTTGAGCAGTCGCTTTACCCTAGATAAATATTTGTATATGTGTGTTGAATCTTGATGCATGTTAATGATTTTTATTCTCGATCATGAATTTACTTACGCAGATCAGTAAATTAGCTTATAGTCTTGTGATTTAGAAAAATTCATGAGAAATTTATAATCTACACATTAATTTCTACATTTTGAATGTTTTTGGTGTTTCCATCAATGCCAGATGGGGGAGAACGTTAGAAATACATTGGCATTCATGTCAAAGGATTTTGAAGGACCTATCATTGAGTGCCAAATATCAATGGTTGAAGGTCAATTAATGAATTGGTCAAATAGGTAGTTACCAAATAACATATTCAGATCAATTTTTTGATAAAAAATTAACTTAAATGCTTCTAGAAAATGCTCATATGGATAGAAAATTAAAAATATTTCCAACAATGTGTGGAAGTCAGAAAAATACCTCCTTGATCAAAAGTTATGTAAGGTCAAAGTTTGAAGATTAAGAAACAAGTCAAGGTTGGTTTGCAAATGTTATGCACAAATTGAAGGTTTATACTTTGATCAGACCATTAGTCTAGCTGCACAATAAAGGCTATCTGTATGTTTGTGGATTTTGCTAGTTTCAAGAAATTTAAAATATATCATATGGATTTCAAATATGCCCTTTTAAATGGTGAGTTGTAGGAAGAAGTCTATATTGAGCAGTCTAATGGTTTTTAATTGTAAAATAAATATGAATATGTTTGCAGGATGAAAAAGGCCTTGTATGGTCTTAAGAAGTCCTTGAGGGCTTGGTACTCCAATATGGATAATTATTTGCTTAAGTGTGGTTTTAAAGGTGGTGCAACTGAAAATAGCTTATGTGAAATATAATGATGCAAAATTGTTAGTAGTTGTTGTCTATATAGATGATACAATATTTGCAAGTGATTTAGATCATATAACTTACCATTTTGTCATTGATATGAAGGCCAAGTTTGAAATGTCAATGTTGAGTGAACTCTTTTATTTCCTTGGCTTGCATATCACTAAAACAATAAAAGGCGTATTTATTTCATAGGGAAAGTATCCCAAGGAAGTTTTGAAGAAGCTTGGGATGGAGTAATGCTCATTCATAAGCACTCTAATGGTCACTAGATGCAAACTTAGAAATGCGAATGAGTCACCAGAGGTGGATTAGACTTTATACAGATCTATTATTATTATCCGTTTATACTTGATAGCCTCTAGACTAGAAATTATTTAGGTAGTTGGTATTGTTCGAAGATTTAAAAAAAACCTAGGTAGAGTAATCTCCTAGCAGTAAAGAGGATTCTCAAATATCTAAGAGCCACAATGGATTATGGTCTTTGGTACTCGAAAGATAAATATTTTTCACTAACCATTTTTACGGATGTTGATTGGGAAGCTGATGTAGATGACAGAAAGAGCACTGGTGGTGGTGGTTTCTTTCTTGGTGAATGCCTTGTGTGATCACTGAGCAAGAAGAAAGCTTCAATTTCTCTTTCTATTGTTGAAGCATAATATATAGAAACAACTTCTTATTGCACTCAACTATTATGGATGGAGTAGACCTTAAAATATGTCCAATTGATATATTATCACCCAATTCCAATCATCTGTGAAATAGAAGTGAAATAAGTATGTCCAATAATCTTGTTTTCCATTCTAAGACAAAACATTTCCAATCAAGTACCACTTTCTTAGATAGAAAGTTGCAAATCATATTGTAAAATTTGAGTATGTACCTAAAAAGAACAAGTCATTGATATCTTCACTAAACCTCTCCCAAGAGATCAGTTTGATTACTTAAGGAAAATATTGGGAGTATTACCTCTTACCTCCCTCCAATGATTCTTCTACAAGGGGAAGAATGGAAGCTAACAAACATTCACATCAAAATGGAGCTTCTAGGTCCACAAGATTTGGATAACAGAGGGATATTGGTTGTAGGGGAAGAATATTTGCAATTGATGTCAAAGGGGGAGAAGAATGAAAAACATTGCATAATTATGGGTGGAGTATGTACAAACCTTGCATTGAGGATAATAAATCTTAATTATTGAATAAGAGGAGAATTCAACTAACTGGTGTAGATATAACTGTCAAAATAGGTCTTGAAATTGTAAGAATGATTATGCTCATTCTTATATATGTTTTCACTGCTTGACATATTCTTTTATGTGTTTCCTGTTGAAAATGCAATAAGAAATTCCTAATTTAATTTTCCCTTGATTAAATTAAGAAAAAATCGAATTTCAATTTCAGGTGAATACTTGGAGGTAATTAACTCAATGAATTTGAGTTGGAGACACTTGAGTTCAGTTCTACATGATTGATTGCTAATTTGTAGCAATCTGTTTAAGTTAATTTGAGTTATTGTGAGTGTAACTAGTTCTCAATGTGAATAGAACTAGTGGAGGTCAACTTAAGGGTGTGTAACTTTTTTTGTACTAAATGATAAGGGTGTGTATATTTTTTCACACTAAGTGATCATCGAGTTAACTGATCAATCAACCTAAAATATTTGTTGCATGTAGAGAATTCAAATAACCCAGTTGAGATTGGAGTTTAAGGGAAGTGTACTATTAGTTGTAGACTATTCCAAGTTGTACAAGTCATGTATGCAGTTAGAGAATTGACCTAAATGAATTGCGCAATACATATGAGGAAAATTCCTATTAAATAGGGGCCTACTTTCCAAGGGAACAATGCAAGGAAATATGAGCTTAGATGATAGGAAAATTGGCTAAGTATTGGCAAAGGTCGGTCCATCAGTTAAGAAGAGGATAGAAGATACAGGTGAAACTTGAGATCAAGTTTGAGCATAGCATATTGTATTCATCTAGATTCTTTGATTGATGCAATACATATAGTAAGGGGTTTTGAGCAATTGCTTTCCCCTAGATAAGTCTATGTATATGTGTGTTGAATCTTAATGCATGTTAATGATTTTTGTTCTCAATCATGAATTCACTTATGCAGATCAGTAGTGTAGCTTCTAGTCTTGTGATTTAGAAATTTTCATTAGCAGTTTATAATCTAAACATTAATTTCTACATTTCCAATGTTGTTGGTGTTTCCATCAATGTAAAACGGGGGAGAACGTTAGAAATATGTTGGTATGGATGTCCAAGGATTTTAAAGGATATATTATTGAGTGCCAAATATCATTGGTTGAAGGTCGAGTGATGAATTGGTCAAATAGGTAGTTATGAAATAACATATTCAGATCCATGTTTGGATCAAAAAATTATATTAAATGCTTCTAGAAAGTGTTCATATGAGAGAAAATGAAAAATCTTTCCAACAATGTGTGGAACACTGAAAAATACCTCCTTGATCAAAATTTATGGAAGGTCAAAGTTTCAAGATTAAGAAACAAGTCAAGGTTGGTTTGAAAATTTTATGCACAAAATGAAGGTTTGGACTTTGATGAGACCATTACTCTAGTTTCAGAATTAAATGATATTTCTATGTTTGTGGATTTTGCTAGTTTCAAGAAAATTAAAATATATCATATGGATTTCAAATATGCCCTTTTAAATGGTGAGTTGCAGGAAGAAGTCTACATTGAACAGTCTGATAGTTTTTAATTGTCAAATAAATATGTTTGAAGGATGAAAAAGGCCTTGTATGGTCTTAAGAAATCCCCGAGGGCTTGGTACTCCAAGATGGATAGTTATTTTCTTAAGTGTGGTTTTAAAGGAGGTGCAACTGGAAACAAATTATGTGAAATATAATGATGGAAAAATGTTAGTAGTTGTTGTCTATGTTGATGATACAATATTCACAAGTTATTTAGATCATATAAATTACCATTTTGTCATCGATATGAAGGCCAAGTTTGAAATTTCAATGTCACATGAACTCTTTTATTTCCTTGGCTTGCATATCACTAAAAAAATAAAAGGTGTATTTATTTCGTAAGGAAAGTATCCCAAGGAAGTTTTGAAGAAGCTTGGGATGGAGTACTGCTCTTTCATAAGCACTCTAATGGTCAGTAGATGTAAACTTAGTAATGATAATGAGTCACCAGAGGTGGAACAGACTTTATATAGGTCTATTATTATTCCTTTATACTTAATAGCCTCTAGACCAGAAATTATGTAGGCAGTAGGTATTGTTGGAAGATTTCAAGAAACCCTAGGTAGAGTCATCTCCTAGTAGTAAAGAGGATTCTCAAATATCTAAGAGCCACAATGGATTATGTTCTTTGGTACCCCAAAAGTAAATATTTTTCAATAACCATTTTTAGGGATGTTGATTGGGAAGGTGATGTAGATGACCGAAAGAGCACTAGTGGTGGTGATTTCTTTCTCGTTGAATGCCTTGTGTGATCATTGAGCAAGAAGCAAGCTTCAATTTCTCTTTCTATTGTTGATGCAGAATATATAACAACTTCTTATTGCACAAAACTATTATGGATGGAGTAGACCTTGCAATATGTGCAACGGATATATGATCACCCAATTCCAATCATCCGTGAAATACAAGTGCAATAACTATGTCCAAGAATCTTGTTTTCCATTCTAAGACAAAACATTTCCAATCAAGTACCATTTTCTTAGAGAGAAAGTTGCAAATCAGATTGTAATATTTGAGTATGTACCTAAGAAAGAAAAATTTGTTGATATATTCACTAAACCTCTCCCAAGAGATCAATTTGATTACTTAAGGAAAATATTGAGAGTATAACCTCTTACATCCCTCCAATGATTCTTCTACAAGGGTAAGAATGGAAGCTAACAAACATTCACATCAAAATGGAGATTCTAGATCCACAAGATTTGGATGAAAGAGGGAGATTGGTTGTATGGGAAGAATCTTTGCCATTGATGTCAAAGGGGAAGAAGAAAGAAAAATATTGCATAATTATGGGTGGAGTAAGTACAAACCTTGCATTGAGGATATTAAAACATAATTATTGAATAAGAGGAGAATTCAACTAACTGATGTAGATATAACTGTCAAAACAGGTGTTGACATTGTAAGAATTATTATTCTCATGCTTATATATGTTTTCACTACTTGACATATGCTTTTATGATTGTTTCTTGTTGAAAATGCAATAAGAAATTCCTAATTTAATTTTCCCTTGATTAAATTATGAGAAATTCAAATTTCAATTTCAGAAGAATACTTGGAGGTAATTAACTCAATGAATTCGAGTTCGAGACACTTGAGTTCAGTTCTACATGATTGATTACTAATTTGTAGCAATCCATTTCAGTTAATTTGAGTTATTGTCAATGTAACTAGTTATCAATGTTAGTAGAACTAGTGGAGGTCAAGTTAAGGGTGTGTAAGTTTTTTGCATTGAGTGATAAGGGTGTGTAACTTTTTTCACACTAAGTGATCATCCAGTTAACTGATCAATCTTCCTAAAATACTTGTTGCAAGGAGAGAATTCAAATAACCCAGTTGTGATTGGAGTTTAATGGAAGTGTACTGTCAGTTGTAAACTATTACAAGTTGTACAAGTCATGTATGCAGTCAGAGAATTGACCTAAATGAATTGCACAATCCAGATGAGGAAAATTCCTATTAAATAGGGGCCTAATTTCCAAGGGAACAATGCAAGGAAATAGGAGCTCGAAGGATAGGAAAGTTGGCTAAGTACTGGCCAAGGTCAATCAGCCAGTCAGGTAGAGGAAAGAAGATACAGGTGCAGGTTGAGCTCAAGATTTTTCATAGCATATTGTGTTCATATAGATTATTTGATTAATGCAATGCATACAGTAAGGGGTTTTGAGCAATTGCTTTCCCCTAGATAAATCTTTGTATATGTGTGTTGAATCTTGATGCATGTTAATGATTTTTGTTCTCAATCATAAATTTACTTACGTAGATCAGTAGAGTAGCTTCTAGTCTTGTAATTTAGAAAATTTCATGAGCAATTTATAATCTAGACATTAATTTCTACATTTCCAATGTTGTCAGTGTTTCCATCAATTCCCAATGGAGGAGAACGTCAGAAATATGTTGTCATTGATGTCAAAGGATTTTAAATGATCTATCATAGAGTGCCAAATATCATTCGTTGAAGGTAGATTGATGAATTGGTAAAATAGGTAGTTATGAAATAACATCTTTAGATCAGTTTTTTGATTAAAAAATTAGTTTAAATGCTTCTAGAAAGTGCTCATATGGATAGAAAATGAAAAATATTTCCAGCAATGTGTGGAAATCTGAAAAAATACCTCCTTGATCAAAAGTTATGCAAGGTCAAAGTTTGAATATTAAGAAACAAGTCAAGGTTGGTTTGTGAATGTTATGCACAAATTGAAGGTTTGGACTTTGATTAGACCATTACTCTAGTTGCACAATTAAAGGTTATTAGTATGTTTGTGGATTTTTCTAGTTTCAAGAAATTTAAAATATATCATATGGATTTCAAATATGTTGTTTTAAATGGCGAGTTGTAGGAAGAAGTCTATATCGAGCGGTCTGATGGTTTTTAATTGTTAGATAAATATGAATATGTTTGCAGGATGAAAAAGGCCTTGTATGGCCTTAAGAAATACTTGAGGGCTTGGTACTCCAAGATGGATAATTATTTGGTTAAGTGTGGTTTTAAAGGAAGTGAAACTGAAAACAACTTATGTGAAATATAATGATGGAAAATTGTTAGTAGTTGTTGTCTATGTTGAGGATACAATATTTGCAAGTGATTTATATCATATAACTTACCATTTTGTCGTCGATATGAAGGCCAAGTTTGAAATTTCATTGTTGGGTGAACTCTTTTATTTCCTTGGCTTGCATTTCACTAAAATAATAAAAGGTGTATTTGTTTCATAGGGAAAGTATCCCAAGGAAGTTTTGAGGAAGCTTGAGATGGAGTAATGCTCTTTCGTAAGAACTCTAATGGTCACTAGATGCAAACTTAGCAATGCTAATGAGTCACTAGAGGTGGACCAGACTTTATACAGATCTATTATTATTATCCTTTATACTTGATAGTCTCTAGACTAGAAATTATGTAGGCAGTTGGTATTGTTGGAGGATTTCAACAAACCCTAGTTAAAGTCATCTCCTGGCAGTAAAGAGTATTCTCAAATATGTAAGAGCTACCATTTTTACGAATGCTGATTGCAAAGGTGATGTAGATGACATAAAGAGCACTGGTGGTGGTGGTTTCTTTCTTGGTGAATGCCTTGTGTGATGATTGAGCAAGAAGCAAGCTTCAATTTCTCTTTCTATTGTTGAAGCAGAATATATAACAACAACTTCTTATTGCACTCAACTATTATGGATGGAGTAGACCTTACAATATGTGAAACTGATATATGATCACCCAATTCCAATCATCTGTGAAATACAAGTGCAATAATTTTGTCCAAGAATCATGTTTCCCATTCTAAGACAAAACATTTCCAATCAAGTACCACTTTCTTAGAGAGAAAGTTGCAAATCATATTGTAAAATTTAAGTATGTACCTAAAAAAGAACAAGTCGTTGATATCTTCACTAAACCTCTCCCAAGAAATCAGTTTGATTCCTTAAGGAAAATATTGGGAGTATTACCTCTTACCTCCCTCCAATGATTCTTTCACAAGGGGAAGAATGCAAGCTAACAAACATTCACATCAAAATCAAGTTTCTAGATCCACAATATTTGGATGACAGAGGGAGATTGGTTGTAGGGGAAGAATCTTTGTCATTGATGTCAAAGGGGGAGAAGAAAGAAAAACATTGCATAATTATGGATGGAGTAAGTACAAACCTTGAATTAAGGATAATAAAACTTAATTTTTGAATAAGAGGAGAATTCAACTAACCAGTGTAGATATAACTATCAAAACAGGTGTTGAAATTGTAAGAATTATTATTCTCATGCTTATATATGTTTTCACTGCTTGACATATTCTTTTATGATTGTTTCTTGTTGAAAATGTAATAATAAATTCCTCATTTAATTTTCCCTTGATTAAATTAGGAGAAATTCGAATTTCAATTTCAACAGAATACTTGGAGGTAATTAACTCAATGAATTCAATTTGGAGACACTTGAGTTCAGTTCTGTATGATTGATTGCTAATTTGTAGCAATCTATTTTAGTTAATTTGAGTTATTTTCAGTGTAGCTAGTTCTCAATGTCAACAGAATTAGTGGAGGTCAAGTTAAGGGTGTGTAACGTTTTTTGCACTGAGTGATAAGGGTGTGTAACTTTTTTCACACTAAGTGGTCATCCAGTTAACTGATCAATCAACCTAAAATAATTGTTGTATGGAGAGAATTCGAATAACCCAGTTGAGATTGGAGTTTAATGGAAGTGTACTGTCAGTTGTAAACTACTGCATGTTGTACAAGTCATATATGCAGTCAGAGAATTGACCTAAATGAATTATTCAATCCAGATGAGGAAAATTCCTATTAAATAGGGGCCTAATTTCCAAGGGAACAATGCATGAAAATTGGAGCTCAGAGAACAAGAAAATTGGCTAAGTATTGGCCAAATTTGGTTGGTCAGTCAGGTAGAGGATAGAAGATATAGGTGCTGCTTGAGCTCAAGCTTGAGCATAGCATATTATATTCATCTAGATTCTTTGATTAAGGTAATACATATAGTAAGGGGTTTTCAGCAATTGCTTTCCCCTAGATAAATATGTATATATGTGCGTTGAACCTTGATGCATGTTAATGATTTTTATTCTCAATCGTGAATTTAATTACGCAGATCAGTAGAGTAGCTTCTAGTATTGTGATTTAAAAATTTTCATGAGCACTTTACAATCTAGACATTAATTTCTACATTTCCAATGTTGTTGGTGTTTCCAACAATGTGAAATGGGGGAGAACGTCAGAAAATGTTCGCATTGATGTCAAAGGATTTTAAAGGATCTATCATTGAGTGCCAAATATCATTGGTTGAAGGTTGATTGATGAATTGGTCAAATAGGTAGTTAGGAAATAACATCTTCAGATCAATGTTTGGATAAAAAATTTAGCTTAAATGCTTCTAGAAAGTGCTCATATGGATAGAAAATGAAATTTTTTTCCAACAATGTGTGGAAGTCTGAAAATTACCTCCTTGATCAAAAGTTATGCAACGTCAAAGTTTGAAGATTAAGTGTTTAAAGAATAGGGCAAATTTGGTGTTGATTTTGGCACTCTTCAAATATGGGGAAAGTTTGGAGTTTCCCTAGACTTGGTATAAGATGTGTCGTGTTCTAGGAATATTAGTTCCGCTATGGTCCAAATATCAGACCCCCATCGTTAAACGTTGAACGCAAAAGGGGGGTCCAGATTAAATCTTAATCATTTATTCAGCCTGTGAAGAATGCACCAATGACGTCGATTTGGCACCATACGAGGAAGATGCAAGGGGTTTAACATCTGCTACACAACAAATAGTGGACCCACTTGTTAAATTTCGAGCATCGAGGGGAGGTTTGCATTTTGATATTGTTCATAAAATCAACCTTTTTTCAAACAACTAACAATGTATATCTATGTGCCCAATTAAACATGCATGAGTCTCAAAGCATACACAATGTGCAATATGATTGGCAGGCTAAGACAACATTAGCACAAGTGACAACATTAGCATAAGTGGGTTACTGATTTGGAATTTTTGGGTGGCCATGTGGAGCATTTCTAGGAGACATGTGGACCAACCCTAAGAGGCCACATGGTGCCAGTGACATAAGCATGATGTAATTCATACATTCAACTAGTTGATAAGTGTTGGGGAATAACGTTATGGTCTCAGCCCTCTGTTGTGTGGGCGAAAAGGACCACTAGACGAGGCTTAATAGTAATTGATGGTCTACAGGTCATGTTGACTGAAAATTTGGTGGAACAACCATATTTTGAAGTATAACTAAAGTTGGAAGTGGGTTTAACCACAACTAATTAGTGCTTGGTGAATTTGGCAGAGCAAAGTTATACCCAACGGTTGATCCAGGTGAATATTGGTGGCCACCCACCTATTCCACTTGGACCCTCACCATTGTTTCTTTCATTTTTTCAGTTTCCCTAATTGTAGCATGGTTTACTATTTTTGGCAGTTTTTCGGGTCTTGAACCTCCGGAGTCGTTTTGAGACCCAAAACCAATTTTTTTTGGAAATATTGCTCGGCGATTGCTATAGCAAGCATGTCAACCGTTGTATTCCTTGGAGAGGTCTTTCCAATGAGGTATCCTACACGTCAAATGAAGATAATATGACCAAGTTACGACCCTCGGAAGTTGGTTTCCCAACTAACCCCAACGGGGCCCATAAACTCTTGGTGTTACATCTCCTCGGGTTAGGGTTTTGGTTGTTTAGGATGTTCTCTTATTATTCAATAATAAAAATGCCCTTGAGCCTCATTATAACTCAGTTCAGAGGCAGGTAGCTCCCACATCTCTTCTCAGAGATAAGCTACCATCGCTTGAGCTAGTCTTATTTCCATTATGTTTGTAAGCATATTTCAGTATTTGATATTAATGAAATGAAGTGTTATTTCTACTGCATCTATGCATTTATGATTATATCTGTAATTTGTTACGTTCCTGTTTAAATCTAGATCAGTGGTATCAAAGTGGTCTACTCTTTCTCTGTTTTTCTTTGAATTTCCCCAATGAGGTCAGGATATAAGGAGTTAGGGCTTGAACTAGTTGAACCTTTGCAATACCAGCCTCACAAATCCCGAAAGCCTCCCATGGCAGATGAAAGGAAAGACGAGGGGGTAGGGGATCCTATCAAAATCTTGCTCAAAGAAGCCCTCGAGCAACAAAGGAACACGATGATGGAAAACTTTGCCTAGATCCTTCTAAAACTACCCAGGGGTGACACACCTACTTCCAACAGCTACTCTGGAAGTGCCACATCTTTTAAGGTACAAGTTAAATTTGACATTCCCATATTTGAGGGACAAATAGATGCGGATGTCGTAGATAAATGGTTGAATCTACTAGAAGGATTGTTTTTGTTCATGATTTTTCTACCATGGAAAAGATCACTTTCGCACTTCTCAAAGCCACCCCCATGTCAAGGACTAATGGGAAACCTAATGCAAGTAGAAGGATGATAGTACAACCTCACTGTTTTCAATGGCACCCACTTAGAATTCATTCTGAGATGCCATGAAGGAGCAGTACTACCCTATCGAAAACTACGAGGATAAATACATAAAGTGGACCACGTTGCAGTAGGGAAGGGACCAAGAGGTGCCAAAGTTTACCAATATTTTTCATACTCTTCACACAAAGTTGGGTATCAAGGATTCTGAGTGGAATTTGGTACTCAAATACCGCGGCTGCCTACGTAGGTACATCCAGGACGAGATGGAATTCCTGGACATCTCCTCTCTCAGCACGAAGTACCGATATGCTGTCAAGATCAAGTAGAAGTTTAAACAAAAGAAGTGAGACTTTGGATCTACGAATCCAAAGAACAAAGGACAAAGCAAAGGAAGGGTGACCCAAGAGAACCTTTTGAAGCTGCAAGAAAATAACACCACCATGGAGTCTATTATCACTCCTTCGATTCTCCAACACTGGGGAAGAGTCCAGCTGAGGTAATCAAAGACCAATCTTTTAACTTGGTAGCTAGCCCTACCAGGTTGGAGAGGGCTCTCTCCAAAGGATCACAATGAAGAGGGCTAGATATATTAGGGTTCTAGGTTAGATATAAAGTGCATAGGGTTGCTTGATTTGATTTTGATTGGGGTAGTCATTGGATGAGTGCATTATGTCAGAGAGTGAACTAGGTCAAGGCAAAAGAGAATCAGAATTGCAGACATCTGATGGGGAAAGGTAGGCAAGTTGCTTTAACACTTTGTAGTATAGTGATGAAATGGTTTAGACTGATGAGGTCCTAAGAAGAGCATGGAAATCATGAATTCTTTTTAAACTGAAGAAATGAAACAAATTATGATGATTTTCCCAAAACAGAGCATAGAAGATGAATTCTGCTTATCACACCTTGAAAATCAAACATATTTAGAATTCAAATGGATCATGGAAGATACAAAACATTCACACACATGTAATTGAAGAAGAAACAATATCAAAATATCATGCCACAAGAATCCCACCAAAATAGTTGCAACTCATCCAATATATTCCATTCCAAAGTTTAAAACACTAGTACAACATCCAATAGAGTTCAACATGTAGAAAGACTAAAAAATTAAACGTTATATGCCTAAAAAAAAACTCCTCCCTACCTCAGGGGTCAAATCCATGAGAGGAGGAGTAGTTCCACCAAAATCTGAACTGATAGCTAGAGTGTAGGGTGGTCAAAGTGACTCATCCCTAATTACAATGAACTGATTCATTACACCTCACAGAGTCTATTTACCTAATGTATTTACCCTAGGTAATAGTAAAAAGATGATAATTACATCAATAATATCAATTACATCAGTATAATATTGATTTCCCATAGGTAAAAATCAAATTTGGACAAGAACAGTGAAAAACTAGGCCAACTGTTAAATGCGCAGCGCCATCTTTAGATCCACTTTTTCCTGCCTTCCCAGTGTCCAAATTGAGCCCAGGATAGCTCATTGGAAAGCTTATCCTATATAGTTTCAAAAAATTGTTTCTTTTGTTTCCAAAATGGACTTGATTTGACCCTCCAAAACTCCATTATCCTAAGACTAGTCAAACGCGCAGCACCAGAAGGAAATATGCAGTGCCAACTTCATATTGACTTTTGAGTGCCTTCCCGAAGTCCAAATTGAACCCATGATAGCTCGTTGGAAATATATCTCTATTGGCTACACAATGGACCTATCAATAACTGAAAATTATCAAGGATAGCCCCTAAAAAATCAATTCACCCAAGACTGGTAAAAAAAGTGCAGAATGAGGGTGGAAAAATGAAGTGTGATCTTACAAGAAACATTTGGAGGTCTTCCTCAACTCAAAATTGAGCTCATGTTAGATCATTAGAAACATACTTCTATATAACTATCATTTGACTCATCAAGAATGTAACTTGGACAATCCAACTAGGAGAAAACTTGATTTTACCAAGGTCACTCCAGAAGTGCAGCAACTCTCTTGTAGCAACTGTATTTTTGACATTTATCCAAAACCATGACACTTGTGTAAAAACTGAAGGAGGTTTTTCATTCTTGGCCTATGATGGACAAAAAACTCTCTAACATTTGTAAAATTCATCTCTGTTTGGTTGGAAACATACTTTGAAGCAAAATTGGTCCTATGTGTGACAAATGATTTGTCCCTTGGAGTGACTTCTTGAAAAATGACGGAGACATGATGTTTATGAGTTGGAATGGCCTCATAATTGCTGAAATGACCTCCCTTAGTCCTCCTCTGCTCATATGTCTCTGATTCTATATCCAACCCTAGATCTGTGGGAAAGGAAATTAGGGTTTAGTGCTTCAACTCCCTTTGGCATTCACTTAACCCTTTGAAACTTTACCCTTTCACTTGACTATTTCCTTTGAAAAATTGATATTTTGATGGTTTGGCATCTTCCGAACACTGAGTTAACAACTTGGGAACCTTGTACTTATTTCATTTAAATGACATAAAATTACAAAATGAAAATTAAAAATATTACATTTGAACTCAAAATTACACGATGAAATAAGCATTTCTATTTACAAATCATCTTCACATGGTGAAGAGATGTTATTTGATCACCCTTTACTTGTTGGTCTTATGCAATGGAATGGAATTTTCTTGGAACCTTGGAAACCATGATGACCTAATGGGACCTTGAATGACCAGACTCCATGTTGACTTGATTGACATAAAGACATGAAGAAATGATCTTTTATGATTGATGTATGCCCAATAAGACATGAAGGTGGGTCAGAAAGTATTGATTTTTTAGCGAGAGTGAGGTTTAATTAACTAGGACCTAAGTGGAATGACAAAAATTTTAGAATGGGACCCTAATATGATATGAAAAGAGGAGTTTTGATCACTAATGGTAGTATGCAAATACTGACTCTAACATCGGCCTTATTGGGGATGGCAGCTCCTTGGAGGTGTCAAGAACACCGTAGAACAAGTGCCTAATCATGTGGGCCAATACAATCAAAAAATTTAAATTGAAATGCATGACTAAATGCTACAAACTCAATTGACATAAACTGACTTGTGACAAACTGAAAACTGTCTCAAATTAAACTAAAAACTGAACTATACCTTCAACCGCAAACCCTACTGGAAATTGACACTGAAAAAGATGCTCAGAATTTTGAGCTTATTCATCACACCTTATCTGCTCTAACTGATCCATAAACGATTTGATCAAGTGAAGTCTAAGATCCAGTGTAACCAATCAATTACATGACTACTTGATTGATGCTTGTATTCGGCTCCACCATGGAGTCAAAGAAGGACACAGGAAAGTGGTGTGATTTCTATAAGAGCCCCACTCACAACACAAGTGAGTGTTAGACTAGGCAGTCATTGGTGGCTGAGTTGAAGGGTTTAGAATTCGATGCATGTTCCGACCTTGAGTTAGAACTTGACAAGGGGAATGACAAAGGGAAGCAGATTATTGATGTGGAGCCTAGCGCCATTGTTGCCACTGCCAAGATCCAAAAGAATGAGCCTGAAGATCCAAACGAGGGGGAGCATCTTTTCCACTCACAAATATGGGTGAAGGGTTCACCACTGCAATTCATTGTTGACAGTGGCAACCAAAAGAACCTCATTTCAGTAGAGGTCGTGAAGAGGTTGGGCCTACTAATTATACCACACCCAAACCCGTATAGCATCTGGTGGCTTCACCGAGTTAGCCAGTAGTGTCGCCTTCCCTATAGCATCAAGCCCTTCACAGGTGAGGTATTGTGTGATGTTTCTCCTGTCGAAATTTGTGATGTATTATTAGGACAACCATACTTGTGGAAGCGACATGTTGTATATGAGTTTAGACCTCATTTTGTGATTATTGCTTTGGGTAATACATTATATAGGATACTAGAGGTAGCCCCACCTACTTCTACCTCTTTGATCTCTGCTAAGAAATGCAATAAGATCATCTCCCAAACTAGGAAATTTATTTTCTTTCTGGTTCTTTCTCAAAGTAAGGGGAATATTGTAGCCACATCCATGGCCCCCGGGAAGGGTTCCTCCATGTAGCAGAAGCAGGTGGATACAGTCATGAAAGAATACAGGGACATCTTCTCCTCACCCACAGGGGTACCGTTGCATTGTTAGGTCAAGCATTCGTTCGATCAGACTCTTGGAGCACCTCTACCCAACGGGCCAATGTTTCACCACTCCATTATGGAAAATGCCAAGTACAAGTAGCAACATGATCAACATTAGGTGCCACACAAGTTTCAGGTGGTCGATAAAGTCTGGTTGCATTTACAGAATGAACACCTTACAAGAGCCCATCGAAATCTCAGACCACTCTGATATGGTCCTTACACCATTACCAAGGTTATGGGAAACAATTCTTTGGAGAACAACATTCCCCCATTCCTTGGTTTTCACCCAGTGTTTAATGTAGATCACCTTCGGCCATATTATCCACCATTGTTGGACACATCTGACATTGAAGAACAACTCACAACAATAGAGCTCAACCCAGATTGCATGGAACATGCCATAATTGATCAAATCATGTACACACAAATCAAGAACACTCAGAAATAGAGGATACAACTATATTGAGTTGTCAAAGCAGGCCAACTCCTTCACCAAGGAAAATGGCATACCAGGGACTAAGTTAGTAGAAGTTTCCTCATCTCATGGAGGAACTCAACGCAATGGGTACCATTGCTTCCTAAGGGGGGAGGACTGGTCTAGGTGGATATTGGTGGCCACCGAATTATTCCACTTGGACTCTCACCATTGTTTCTTTCAGTTTCTCAGTTTCCTTAATTGTAGCACAATTTACTATTTTTGGCAGTTTTTTGGGTCCTAAACTTCCGAAGCCATTTTGAGACCCAAAAAGAACTTCTTTTTTTAGAAAAATTGCTCTGTGATTTCTATGGAACTCGCGAGGGTTGTTGTAGTCCTCAGAGAGATCTTTCCAATTAAGTATCATATGTGTCAAACGGAGATAATATGGCCAAGTTACGACCCTGGGAAGTTGGCTGCCCAACTAACCCCAACGGGGCTCATAAACTCTTGTTGTTACATCTCCTCGTGTTAGGGTTTTGGTTGTTTAGGATTTTCTCTTATTGTTCAATAATAAAAAGGCCCTTGAGCCTCATTGTAACTCAATTCAGAGGCAGGTTTCCACCACATCCCTTCTCAAAGATAAGCTACTATTGCCCGAGCTAGTCTTATTTCCATTATGTTTATAAGCATATTTCAGCATTTGATATTAATGAAATGAAGTGTTATTTCTACTTCATCTATGTATTTATGATTATATCTGTAATTTGTTGTGTTCCTGTTTAAATCTAGATCAGTGGTATCAAAATTGTATCATAATGAGGATGAATGTGAATTGATCAGAGATCAGAGATTGGTGAAGGTGATTGAGTGAGGAGAGACTTATTTGTTTTGTGAGAAGCAGTGGCCTTCATGGTTTGAGTTTGAAAATGTGATGAAATAGGAACCAAGGAAGTCTAGCAAGTTGTAGCTTGTAAATCATGGATTGTAGCTTCTTTCAGTGGTAGTTAATAAACTCATGGGTTCTAGCTCCCTTTAGTAGTAGCTGATAAATTAGAAAGTAGTAGATTCCTTCAGGTTGGAGCTTGAGAAACCAACAAACTGGAGCTTGCAGCAGTTTTAGGGTTAAATCTCTCAAGTAGGTTGAAGCCTACCAATTGATGTAACATTGAGTTGAAGCTTGCCTTTGTAAAAGAAATTAAAGAAAACATTGAAGTCTTTATGTGTTACGCATGTGCTTCTTCTATTGGCTAATAATGATACTTGCATGAATTTTTGTTAAAGAGATTGTTGGTGTTTAATGTTCTTTACTTTGTGAAAGAAAGTTTTAAATTCGCACAATACTGATTCACCCCCCTTCTCAGTATTGCCTTGGTTTCTAAAAAGAACACTTTGTTTAAGATTTAAATGAATATACAAAAGTTTAATTTACACTTCCCGAGCCCGTCATTATACCTTGGAAATTTTATCAACAACAAGCACAAAACCAGTTTAGGATATGATAAGGAAGTGACTTTTCACATTCCAAACTACTCTAAACCATCTAGTTTCAAAGTGTTAGATTTATTCACGACAACTCATTTTTCACCTTCTCCACATCCACTTCAAATTCTCAAATACCAACACTTTCATTGAGTTGGCCACTTGAAACATCAGCGTTTTGACCTTCACATTTTTGGGAATTGTGGAAAACATACTTATCATTCAAACAAATGTTCCAGAGACAAGGCTCTTGCAAGAGCAAAGATTTACCTTGAATAGATCATTTCTTGGAAATATCTTCAATGGCCAAGAATATATATTGGTCATATCATAAAATTCATTCTCAAGTATTTATACATCTTGCTGTGGAGATATTTCCATCTTCTCACCTTGTATCTGATAGGAGGCATTTAATAGTCAACTACTAGTTTCAAAGTCATATCAAGCGAGTTTGAGCCACAACCAGAACCAGACCCTATAGTCAAAGTCTAGAGCTAGATTCACTTAGAGCTAGAGTCAAAATTGTAGCTAGAGACATACTCACAATGCATGAGTGCGATTTAGTTTTTAGTCATCCCAAAACCACTAGTTGGTTTGTGGTCCTCCTTAAACCACCACTCGGTAGAAGACTTATTGCTTTTTCTAGACATCAATTTGTGGTTATTTTTAAATCATCATGAAGGAGCACTTCCGTTTTGAAGAATACATTAGTTTCTAGCTAGATTTGGAATGGTTCTAGGAACTATTTCGAGCCAAGTTCCATAGTTGGTGTCCTTACTTAAACCACCACCACTAGAAGGCTTCAAATTCTATTGCCCTTTTGGTTAGTTTCTTCCTTAAACCACCACTAGTAGAATACTTTGATTTATGTAATACTTTGGTTTATGTTATCCATTTTGTTTGTGGTATTCCTTAAACCACCATATTTAGGGAGCACATTTAGTCATTGGTTATTTACCTTCATATTTCAACTCTCTTCTTGGACTCACATACACCTTTTTGGATTAATGGGGTAATGTTCAACACCTAATCCCTTATGGTTAGTGTAGAAGAATGTGAAACATTATTGGAAGTCCAAGGGATCTTGGTAGGATAATTGAAAGGCCACAAAAAATGTGTGTATGTATGTGATTAATAATATGTATCTCACATTTATCTAATTGTCTTTTGCATTCTAATGAGTTTACTCCAATTACATATGCTCATTAGCATCTACAACATGTAATTTTGATCATTTTTAATGAATAAAATTATGATTTTTCCACGGGATTTCTTTTTTCAATATATAATATTATATATATATAATATATATTATATTATATATATATAATATATATATATATATATATATCTTAATTGTAATTTTTTATTGATGATGATGATTAACGTTTGGAAAAAAAATATTTTTTTCTTACTTTATAAAAGTAAGAGATGGCTTGGATTTCTTTAACATATTATTTCTATGCTCTAAAAGTATTAAGAGAAGCCTTCTAAGATCTCATAATTTTCTTAGAAACATAAAAAAAAATTGTTAATGTGCTAAATAATTTGAAATGTAAGTGTAATATTGCTTTTTTATCTTCAACCCTTTTTAGTGTTTTAAACATTACATACTATTTTATTTCATGGTGGTTTAGGAATAGGCCAATGTCTAGTTTCACTATAAAGTTTATGATTTTATTTTTATTTTTTAGATTGAGGTTGATTACCTACTTATAATAGATCATAGTTTCCTTTTACCCTTTAACTCTTATCACACCACAATTTCTCCTTAAATTTTGATGGAATAACATTTTAATATTATTATTATTATGTAAAATAATGTCCTTTAATTTCATGGTTTTGCTAACATAAAAATATCAAGAAGGTTGTTAGTGTGACAAATAATTTGAAATTTAAATGTAATTTTTCTTTTCATCTTTAACCCTCATTAGTGTTCTAAACATTACATACTATTTTATCTCATGTTGTTTTTGGAATAGACCAATATCTATTTTCACTATGATGCTTATGAAAATTTTTTATTTTCTAGATTCTAGTTGATTACGTACAAATAATATATTGTTCCCTTTTACCTTTTAAGGCTTCATCACACTATAATTTCTCTATAAATTTTGATGTAATAACATTTTAATATTATTCTTATTATGTAAAATAATGTCCTCCTTTGATTCTCAACGATCTAATCAAAAGTGACCGTCCTTATGTTATCCCACTTATATGTTGAAAGCGATGATTTTAGCTAAAATTACAAGCAATTTCAATATAACACTTGTTTTATATATTATTTGACTTCTTTGAATTAATAATTTTTATTTAATCTTTGAATTATTATTTGACAAATAATGCTATATCACTTCTAAATAATTCATTTGAAATTATAACTTTTAAAATATTTAAAATAATTCATTTTAAATTCCAAACTAATAATTAACAATTAAACTATACCAAAGAATGTCAAGCTAAATAAAACTTCCTCTAATCTCTCAATATGGATAGTTCATTTTTCAATAGATCATTTTTCCAAACCCCAACCTAGATTCAATAGAGTTACACTAAAGAAAAATAACAATTGTAATTCATTCTAAACTTCAAAACAAAAAATCCTAATTCTTTTTAAACTCAAATCAATAATTTAACTAAAAGGGGTTATCATTTTAGGCCTAAAATTCTCAAATCAAGGTATGCATCAATGCTTAGTTTAGTATATGCTTAGATTTAAATTCAAAATATATTTTATATTTTGCTTTGAAGATCATATTGTACATTGATCATTGTAATTTAACTAAAAGGGGTTATATTTTGTTTTGAAGATCATATTGTACATTGATCCTTGTAATTTAAGTAAGTAAAAAGGGTTAGCATTTTAGGCCTAAAATTCTCAAATCGAGGTATGTATCAATGCTTAGTTTAATACCTTCTTAGATTTACCTTCTTAGATTTACCTTGTATTAAAATTCTCAAATCGAGGTATGTATCAATGCTTAGTTTAATACCTTCTTAGATTTACCTTGTATTAAAATTTTCAAATCGAGGTATGTATCAATGCTTAGTTTAATACCTTCTTAGATTTACCTTATATTTTTTATTAGTCTTTGGTGTATTTTAGGCATGTGGAAATGTGAATCTAAACATTGATTTGAGTTTAATTTTTTTAAATTCAAATCAATAATTAATAATTAAATATACTATTAATTAATAAATGTACTTGCAGATGCAACTTAAATGACATTGTACTTGTCATAAGATATTAGAAAGCAACTTAAAAAATGACATTGTACTGGTCATAAAATATTAGAAAGTAAATGGATGTTAATAATAAAATAAATTTGATATTGAAATTTAAAATTTTAAAAATACTTAAATATTCATAAAATAATATTTTTTAAAATATATAAGTTGATTAATATTTATAATTTTAACAACTATAATTAAAACATTAATTTACTAACCACTTTTTAAAAGTTTTAAATTTCCTCTCAAATCAAATTTATATATATAACTTTCATAATTTTACTAACGACTTTTAAATAACTTTTCAAAAAATAATTTAATATTCATCTCAAATCAAAAGTAGCATATTTTTTTTTTTTTTAGTTATTAAAAAAACCTTGATTTTCTTTTAAATCATCATTTATGATACTTTTATTTTTTCCAATAGTTTGAATTTGAATTTAAAATTAAAACCATCTAAAATTGGATTGAAGAATAATTTGTTGCCATCAAAAGTTACATCATAGCTTTTTCTTATTATTAAATTTTATTTTATTTTTTCTAAATTATTGTGTAAAAAACCATAATTTCCTTTCTTTCTAGAATTTTTTTTCCAGATACTTAAAATTTTAAATAAACCCAACCATGATTTGTTGCCAATATGGATATGGAGTAGGATTATTTTTTGGTCCAAGAAGTGGCACAATCTTGTTCTTCCATTGTTGACCTTTTACCCTCAACTGCTCCCCCATAAAATTAAAATATGTAGATTTTCTCTCATATAAATCCTTAAGAATTTTAATTTCTATCATATTGTCATATCCAGAGGAGTTGATAGTTAAAGCAACCAAACAAGTAAATATCCAAGTTCACCAAGTATAATATGAATAAAAGAGTTCAGACAAGAAGAGAAACCCAAAAAAATGTAATGTTCATTGATTCCTAAGTTTTGTCCTCATCTATAACACAGTTGTTGTTCACTTGACAACATCTGATTATTGATAGCAGAGAAAAAAAGTCAGAATTGTAACAACATTGCAGACTCAATATTTCTCTTATAGGTGGCTGTACGTTCATCCAGAACCATTTTCATAAATGGCTATGCTTTGGTTCAGACCCATTTTCTGAGTGTTCACACCACTTCTCTATCAAACAATTCAGTGCCCACACACCTTAGTGTTCACACACCACCTCCATTAAACAGCCAGCCCTATAATTAATCACATACCAAGCTCCAGTTAGGGGCAGAACAACAGTTGTAAGACAATGGAACTGGAACTGGAAATGGGAACCATTGCTGTGGCTACAATTGTCATAATGACCATGATGTGTACTAAAATTTTCTTGAAATATTTCAGTAACAGTATTAGGAATCAGGGGGCAACTCTTCCACCGGGAAGCTTAGGACTGCCATTCTTGGGAGAGACCCTGCAGTTTCTCTGGGCTCTGAGATGTAATAGGCCACAGGACTTTATAGAACAGAGAGTAAAAAAGTTCGGCCCAGTTTTCAAGACTTCCATACTAGGGCAGGATACTGTCATCGTTGCCAGCCCCCCTGGTAATCGTTTGCTGCTCTCCAATGAGAACAAGCTGGTTGTCTCGTCGTGGTCACCTTCATTTCTGCAATTGATAGGAGATGATGCCCTTATTAACAAATTTGGAGACCACCATAAGTGCCTCCGGGTAGCCCTTACCAGAGTGTTCTGCCCTGAAACTCTGCAGCTTGTGACTGAAAAAATGAGTAGGGTAATTCAGGGTCATCTCAATCAGAATTGGAAGAACAGAGGGGACCGGGTAATTAAGGTGTTCCCGGCCATTAAAAAGCTCATGTTCTCAGTTTTCTGTGAATTGTTTTTCAATATACAGGACAGGCAGTTGGAGACTCAGCTTCTAGAAGCCTGTGAAGGCATTGCTCTGGGTTTGGTTAGTGTCCCCATTGAATTCCTGCCTGGTACTAGTTATCGCAGAGCCAAGATCGCCCGGTCCAGGATGGAGATTATCTTGTTGAATATTATTCAACAGAAAAGGAGATCTGCAGCTAGTGATGATGGAGGAAATTTGGACTTGGGTTCTTCAAAATGCGACCTGCTTTCGAATCTGCTGTGTGTTAAAGATGAAACAGGGGAAGGGCTGAGTGATAAGGAGATCCTGGACAATATCTGTTTCGTCCTTCAAGCAGGATTTGAGACAACAACTGCAACGCTGACTATGATGCTCAAGCTCTTGTCTGAAAACCAAGCGAGTTACGAAGAAATCGTTAAAGGTACTGTCAATCTAAATGCCTGCTCTTCATTTAAAATGTTATTTTGCAGGAAGTTTACACGTTACATAGTGAAACCTGTTAAATAATGATATTCTAAGCCAAAGCATGAGATTCAAAGCCTGTCCACACCTTTCTCACTCTACAACCTATACTCATTTGATAATTCTTGCTGGAAGAAGACTTTCATTTGATTGTTGTTTTTCTTTTTTTAATGTGGTGTGGTTTACTGTAATAATCTAGTACTAGCTATTTTAAGAAAAGACATTTATTTTAATGTGATGTAGTTTGCAGTACTAATCTGATAATAGCTATGTGAAAGAACATTTACTTGTTATTGGTAGATAAATCTTATTGGGAAGGAAGACAACAAACCATCCCCACCACACAATCTACACTCATTTGATAGTTTTTTTTGCAAGAAATATTTGTTTGATCATAGTCTTTCTTTTTTAATATAGTGTGGTTTACTTACCAATCTAGTACTAGCTATGTTAAGGACGATATCTACTTGTTCCTGGTAGTAGATAAAGCCTGTTGGGGAGGAAGACAAGAGACTATCCCCACCACACAACCTACACTCCTTTGATAGTTTTTTTTGCAAGAAGTGTTAGTCTTTCTTTATTAATCTAGTATATTTTACTGTACCAATTTGGTATTAGCTATGTCAAGGAACAACACCTACTTGTTATTGGTAGATAAACATGTTACATAGTGAAACTTGTTAAATAATGATATTCAGACTGTCCCCACCACACAACCTACACTCATTTGATAATAATTATAGTTTCCAATTGGCCCATCTTTATTTTAAAATAAATTAATTATTTCACTTAACTTCTTTTCATTAAATATCTAAAATATTTCAAAATCAATAATCTAATTAAATTTAACCTTCAAAGTAAAAATATTCCAAAATCACAAATATAAAATAGTTATTTTCTTGTTCATTTGTGAATTTGTCTCTCTCCTCCAGAGATGGCTACAAGTTTGCACCTAGCTTGGACCACATCAGCCCTTAACATCACTGGATTTTTCCCAAAAAATCTCTAACTCGTGGCCTTCACATTATGTAGTGACTTAACAA
>APFE031295933.1:250919-272474 GCA_000404065.3 Pinus taeda
AACAAATTCATCAACTTTTGCATTGAGAATGGAATTCAAATGCAACATATTGTTCCATATACTCCACAACAAAATGGTGTAGCTGAAAGGAATAATCACACCTTAAAGGAAATGACTAATTTTATGCTTCAATCTAAAGGACTTAGTCTTAATTTTTGGGCAGAAGCAATTAACTGTGCAAATTACATAGTAAATCAAACTCCTACTAAGGTTTTAAAGAATATCACTCCAGAAGAAACATGGAGCTCAATTAAACCAGATGTAAGTCACTTTCTTGTCTTTGGAAGTGAAGCATGGGCCCACATTCCAAATGAGAAACATAAAGCTTTAGAACCTAAGAGTGAAAAATGTATTTTTGTTGGATATTCTAAAAGGATATATACTTATTCCACTTAAGTCAAAAAATGTTATCATTAGAAGAGATATAAAGTTTGTTGAAAATATATCGACCTATGAGCCTATTTTGGCAGATGTGCCACCTCTCTCTATCCCTTCTACTACTTTTGAAAATATTTCTTCTTCAGATGATGACAGCAAGGATGACAATCCTCCCCCACCTTCTCAGGATCGTCCTTCTGCTCCTTTGCTTCCAAAATGGGTTTGTGCTACTTGGGATGCAGTAAGTACTCTTGTCAGTGGTCTTATAGATCAACGACATACACGTTCTCAATTTAATAGAGCCTCTTCTTTAGTGGGTCAAGCTTCAGATAATTATGATCCTGACACCTTTGCAGAAGATTCAGACCATCTAGATTGGGATGCAACTATGAATGAAGAATATCGTTCATTATTGGCAAATGATACATGGGACCTTGTTCCCCTTCCAAAGGGAAGAAAACTTGTTAGATGCAAATGGGTTTATAAAACCAATTATGGACCAGATGGAAAAGTTGATAAACATAAAGCTTGTCTTGTTGCTAAGGGTTTTTCACAAGTTGAAGGCATTGACTATACTGAAACCTTCTCCCCTATTGCCAAAATGAACTCTACGTGCCTTGTTCTTTCCCTTGCTCCCTCTTTCAAATGGGAAGTCTATCAGATGGATGTTAAATCTGCGTTCTTGCATGGGGAATTGCATGAAGAAATCTATATGGAACAACCTACTAGCTTTATACAAATAGACTCCAACCTTGTATGTTGGCTTAAGAAATCCATTTATGGTCTCAAGCAAGCCCCTCGGGCTTGGTATCCCAAAATGGATAGGTTTCTTTTAGAAACTGGCTTTTCTAGGTGTCATTCTCACAATATTGTCTACACCAAGAAAGTGGGAAAGTCTCTTATCATTCCTGTTCTTTATGTTGATGATCTTATTGTTATTGGCAATGATCCCAACCTTATAAATCATGTGAAGTCCAGCCTTGAAAATAAGTTTTAAAAGACAGACTTAGGACACTTGCATTATTTTCTTCGTCTTCAAGTCTTGCAATCCAAGGAAGGTATTACCCTTTCCTAGTCCAGGTATGCCTATGATCTTCTACACCATTTTCACATGGAAGACTGTAAGCCAACCCCTTCTCCCTTTCAGTCTAGAGCCAAAATTTTAGTCACTTGTACTTCCCATAACGTTGATGCTACCTTATACCGTCAACTTGTAGGAAAACTTTTGTATCTGACCTGTACTCGTCCTCACTTTTCCTTTGCTGTTGGCCTTATTGCTCGGTTTATGCAAAACCAAGATGAAAGTCATTGGAAAGCAGCTAAAAGAATACTTTGTTATGTTCGAGGTACAGTTCAATTTGTGATTCATTATAGTGTAGAAGCATCTCCTCTATTGGTTGGTTTCACTGATTACGATTGGGCTGGTGACCTTGATGATCGGAAGTCTATTGCAGGTTAAGTGTTCACTCTTGGTTCAGGACCTATTACATGGGTTTGCAAGAAACAAAGTTCCATTTCTCTTTCTTTAGCAGAAGCAGGGTATTGTGGTGCCGTAGAAGCTAGTAAGGAAGCCATGTGGCTTTGTCAGATCCTGCCAGAGTTTGGCTTTCAGCAGTAGCATCTGACTACACTTTGGTTTGATAATAAAAGTGCCATTTAACTATGAAAATATCTAGTCCAACATCAGCGTAGTAAACACATTGAAATGCACATGCACTTCATCAAAAAGCTCATTCATGACCATGTTCTTGAAGTACAATATTGTTCAACAGATGATCAAGTTGCAGACATCTTTACAAAGGATTTCACAGAGGTGAAGTTTACTAAACTTTGATTTATGGTTGGAGTTTAGGAAGTTGTCACTAAGGGGGGATAGGCTCTAATGCTTGCTTCCTTCTCCTGTTGTGTCGTATTTGTACATCCTTCAATCCTATCTGAAGTTGTTTGTAAGAGGGGATGTTAGGATATTGTGACACATAGGAAATAGTTAAGTATAACTTGGTCTAGTGTAGAGTTAGGTAATGGAGTTACCAGGTAACTACATTACAAAGACCACTAGAAAACATCCTAGACTTTCTTACTAATAAAATGTGTGGCTCCTAATACAACATTCTAGTGAGTCTATCCCACAAAATCACACAAACTTTGACTTTGCTTTCCATCATTTCCAGTGTCATTGTTGCACAAAATCAATATTTGTTGCACTTCAACCTTATTATTCACCACACAGTATCTTTGCATCCTCTTTTTTTTTTATAGTTTAACTATTGTCGTGGATTCACCTGCATGATTTGTTAGAGTAGTTAATTATAACAAAACCACTCGATTGAGTTAGCTAAGCTCAATGCTTCTAATTCCAAAAAAATTATAAATACCATTTATTCACTTACCAAACTCCAAGTAAATTCAGAAAAATTACTTTTCATTTTACCATTTTACCATGGCAGGAGATTACTAAAGAGACTCAAAACTAACTGCAATCCATGTATGTTCTGCTAGAGTTAAACCCATGGCTCTGTCACTTGTTGCATCTGCCTCAAATGTTGCTTCTCCACTTCCCCCTGATAGGAAACCAGCACCAAATTCATTGGAAAACCCTTCCAAATGTTTGGATGGGCCACAAGCTTATGGGGAAGCTTCATTTATCCCTCCTAAAATATTTCTAAATGTTGCACAACCATCTTTTCTTGTGCTTCCTAAAGGTACAATGATTGTGCTGTGACTGTAGGTTGTAGATGCTTCAGAAATATTAAAAACAAATGACCCCTTTTATTCACCCCAACATCGACATAAAATACCTTGGCAATTTCCAGCAATCGAACCTTGACCACAACAATTGCAGTGATCTTACAATAATTGGAGAAATCTACAACAATTCCATTATTTTGGATCATCGTTTATGCTTCTGTAAACAATGCGAGACAGATTGTAGGTACCCAACAAGTTTTCCGAGTAAAACAACTCTGATCTACCCATTAATCTTGAGAATGCCATGAGATTTTAACCTTGCTCCCACACTTCACTGTCTATGAACAAAAGCAGGTCTTCTAAGAGGTTTTAAGATATTTCCCATGGGGGCTTTCCTTGAGATCAAAATATAACAAATTTTGTTCCACTTGTAGGGTTTTGCTCAGAAGCTCTGCATCATCGTTTGTAGCGGAAACTTCGATTGCTTAATAAGAATCCCACTCCTATTCCTTTCACCTCCATGTCCCAATAGGAACACCAATCACAAATTTGAATTTGATTGCTATGTGTAAGGGGGTGCTCTCATTGAAATCTCTGTGCCCATCGAAGGACGCTGACAATCGCTATTATTCGATGACCTATCAGGGCTGCAACTGGATTCTCTGGTCTTGTTTCTTGCTGGCTAGAAGAGCATTATACTTTAGATGGCATATCCACACACCAATGATCTTGACCTTCAGGCTCTACAAGCATACCAGTCGCTTCAGGTGATAACAATGTTCCACTTAGAGATCAGTGCTCCAGCTCACTTGCTCATGATTCGCCAACTCACCACTACAGTAATCTACTAGGATCTACCAACTCAATAATAGCTGTGTGGGTTTCAGGCATCGAATCTTTGCAAAATTCGCCTCTCTCCACACCATGCCTTTAGATCTGGGTTGTTCCACAAGCCCTCATCACTGTGACATGCAACGATCTCCAATCTGCCATTTACCATTACCTCCAACTAGGCACCAGCATGTTTGCCAACACATTCCAAGCTTTCTGATCCACACTGTCCCCAACCAGGCACCAATGCATGGAGAAACACTGATCCACGAACTCTCCCTAACTCACACTACCTTCCAAATTCCTGATCCAAGCATCCATGCCAATGCTGACAGGCAAAACATGCTCGCTCAGATCTTGCAGCTATTACAGGCTTTATGCCTCTTCAAAGCCAGTTGAAGAATTTGTTGGAAATAATACTGAGAGGGGAGGGGGGGGGGGGAATCAGTATTATCAAGTCAATTATTTTTCATTCCATACATAGATTTGTACATGATACTTCAGTTAGTGAAAACAATGTATATACGCAACATTAGTTAATGAAACTCGCGTATAGGTAGCAGACTTTATATTTTGACTTATTCTTTAGATGTTGATTATATATCTGTGTCAGAACCATATAAACAATAACCAGGAATAGAAAAATAGAGCAAACAGTCATACACAAGAACACAAGATATAAGGTAGAAACCAATGTGGGTGAAAAGCACATACTGCAATTCATCTTTATCTTCTTTCAATTAGAAACTTCTTTTTACAATGTTTCTATACTGGTGCAGTCTTATACCAGTAGGTAGGCTGCAACCTGCAGAAGGTTACAACCTTCTCTCATTCTCCAGCTTCTCATAGAAGGGATCTACAACCCCCTTAGCTCCTGTACTAGCTGAGGTACTAGTACGTAGGTGCTGACCTACAAAAGGCTACAACCTTCTCTTTTTCTTCCATGGACCACGTTTCATAAATTTTCAGACTAGATCCATGAATAACATCAACCAAACATCAAGTATATCTACATCAACCAATATTCTTTGTACAACCCAATACTGAATCAAGCAATCACTTCTCTGAATGTTCTAACCAAAATAATAATAACAGTAACCAGACACCAATCCTGAACCCAGAATACTGCAGCAATAAACCGAAGTAGCTAAAACATATTTTATGAAACGTACGCTACTTCAAGATGAGGAACCTACATGCATACGCTTCTGTATAAAGGCAAACCTGTGTATATGCTTCTTTGAATTACTGAACCAGCATGTATACACACCTTCACTATGCCGAACCTGTGTACATATTTATGAAAGACATTTTTCCCTTTTCAAGTATTATTAGTTATACCTAGATTATCAGATTCATAGATCAATTCATCCGTCCAATATAATAGATCAGAATCACCCAAAGATACTACTATTCAAGCCTTGAGATTTGACCCATCAATAGAACTTATCCATCTTGTAATGCTTAGGTTCCTCCTTGATTCAAATCCAGCTATGCACCATAAAAGAATCACGAGTATTCCAGATCTTGTTCCTCATAGATATTCAATTCTTTAGTCAATACCTTTGTCAAATGATCTCCTCCTTTTTATAGTCCTGGCCTTACTCAAACCATGGCTCAAAACCATAGATAACCAATACTAGGGACCCAATACCTGGGTTCAACACTTGGATGCACTACTAAGAACCAAAACCATAGGATCAAATATGTCAGACTAAATACCATGGACCAAACATAAGTTTTCCCACATGTACGTGCTTTTCTTTGCATGAAAGTGTGTGCATACATATATGCGCCTTTTGATTCGTAATCCCGCGTGTATACGCGACTTTGTTAAGAGGAACCTGCGTATACCTCATTTTCTTTCATACTGAGAGCCTGAACTGTGATCTGCCATTTGAGTGAGTTGCCATCAAGGACAATACCTATGTCATAGAGCCAAACCTATGTCATAATGCCAACAATCTCCCCCTTTGGACTTGATGGCAACCCAAAGTCACTCAAACCATTCTCCCCCTTTGACATCAAGGGCAAAGGGTTATACTCCCCCTGAGTACATGCTAAATTTTCTGCTCTACTATGTTGTCCAAGCTCCCCTTGACTGTAGGCAAGGTCTGCAAGAATATGTGCTACATAAATTTATTATAAATGACCTTCCTACCACCAAATACTCATACATACATCCATCTCCCAACCAAGTGGGAATTGACTCATCTACCCAACCAAGTGGGGATACACCAAGAATTTACACATGATAAAACAAGAACATTACTTCATCCATCCCAGGCATAGTGGGGAAAACAAGATAGGCCGTTACGTGACCCTGATAAGAAAAAAAATACATGACATAGAGACGAAATATCTACAGCAAGACTATGATAGTTAACAACAACTATCATCCACAACATTTTTCAATCATTATTCAGACCAGCAACCATGTTTTCCCTCTGCACCTATTCCACCTGAAGCCAAAACAACTGAGAATCTGAACCAAGATCTTCTAAGATAATGCCAACAATGTATTATTAGAAGAATATGTGCTCCCCCTGAACCTTTCAGATGGTCTCTATTAGACTCATATTAGACTCTTTTCATCCTGAGCCTAGCCCATTGTTGGTCTTTATACCAACATATACGCGACTGTATATTCATATATTGGCGTATGTACGTGGATCCTTCTCATGAAACTTGCGTACAACCATTTTTCTCTGAAACAGACAAGATTCAACAGCAAGATGATGCATCAACTACCCCCAGCTTCTGTCTCAGGTATTCAAATGTCTCCCTAGGCAGTGGTTTGGTGGGTATATCAACAACTTGTTCCTTAGAGGGAACATACTCCAATTTGACCTTTTGTTCAAGCACTTGTTCCCAGAGAAAGTGATACTTGATAGGTATGTGCTTAGTCTTTGAATGCATGATAGGATTCTTTGAAATACTGATTGCACTTGTATTATCACAATAGATGGAGATAGGTGGAGAGCAAGTGATTTCAAAATCTTGCAAAGTTTGCATCATCCAAAGGAGTTGTGTGCAACAAGATGCAGTAGGGACATATTCTGCTTTAGCTGTAGATAAAGCAATTGAACTTTGTTTCTTGTTGAACCAAGATACTAACCTAGAACCCATAAAGAATGCACCACCACTAGTGTTTTTTTCTGTCATCCACGCTTCTTGCCCAATTTGCATCTGTATATGCATGAAGTGTGATATCTGCATCTCTAGGATACCATAAGCCATAGTTTTGTGTTCCTTGAAGATATTTGAAAATCCTCTTAACTACTTGAAGGTGTGCTTCCTTTGGATTTGCCTAAATCTTCCAACTATTCCCATTGCATGCATGATGTCTGGATGAGTGCCTGTCAGATAGAGCACACTACCAATCATGGATCTATAGGTTGGTTGATGTACTGCTGCTAATTCATCATTAGCACTGAGGTTGCATCTTGTTACCGTAGGGGTACGTACTGATTTCGAATCTTCCATGCCATATTTCTTCAAGATCTGCTTTAGGTACTTGGTTTGTGATAAAAAGATACCATCTTTATTTTGTTGGATTTGTAACCCAAGGAAATATGTCAACTCACCAAGCAAGGACATTTTGAATTCTTTCTGCATCACCAAAGCAAAATTTTGACTCATGGCTTCTTCATTGCTACCAAAGATGATATCATCAACATACACAACAAGTATTAGCAATTTATCATTATCAATTTTTATATATAGATTGCTATTTGCTGATCCCTTTGAGAAACGTTGTTGATGGAGGTATTTGTCTAGACGATAATACCAAGCCCTTGGAGCCTATTTAAGGCCATAGAGTGCATTCTTAAGTCTACATACAAGTTTAGGATGATTTCCAAGGATCAATCCATCTGGTTTCTCAATATATACTTCTTCCTCTAAGTCCCCATTCAAAAAGGTTGATTTCACATCCATTTGAAATACTTTGAACTTCTGAAAGCTAGAATATGCAAGGAACATTCTTATTGTCTCAAGTCTAGCCACTGGTGCAAAAGTTTCTTCAAAGTCTATACTTTCTTGTTGAGCATACCCTTTACAAACAAGTCTGGCCTTGTTCCTAATAACTTCTCCATTTTCATTTAGCTTGCTTTTGAATATACATTTTGTCCCTATGACATTCTTATCTTTCGGCCTAGGAACCAACTCCCAAGTGTTATTCTTTTCAATCTGCTCAAGTTATTCATCCATGGCCTTGACCCGACATTCATGTTTGCATGCCTCTCTTATATTTTGTGGTTCAGTGGAGGATAGCAATGCTAGAGAGCTTGAAGCTTCTGAAATGGTTCTTCTTATTTGTACACCTATCTCTTACTGTCCCAAAATTTGAGTTTCTGGATGATTCTTCTGAATGTATCTGGATGGAGTCTTTTCTTCTATCCCTATCTGTTCTTCTGGTGCCTTATGGGTTTCTTCTTCATCATGATTCTGGTTTGATGTTGAAGGATAGTCCTCATCATCTTTGAACTCTTTAGATTTTACTTGCCTAGGAGTGTTTCCTTCTTCATCAACTACTACATCAATACTTTCAACAATTTTTTCTAGTCTTTTATTGTAACACTTATATGCTTTGTTGTGGGGAGAGTAACCAAGGAGAATGCCTTCATCTACTCTAGGTTCATCAGTCCTTCTGATGTAGCATTTTCTTCCAAAAATTTTGAAATATTTTACCATGGGAGTCTTACCATACCAAAGTTCATGAGGAGTCTGAGTGCTGTTTACCTGGACGTTTGTCTTGTTGAGAATAGTAACTGCAGCAAATGCAGCTTCACCCCAGAAGGTTGCGAGAGTTCTAGACTCATCAAGCATAGCATGCACCATTTGTTGAACCATTCTGTTCATCCTTTCCACTACTCCATTTTGCTAAGGAGTCCTTGTAGTAGAGAATTCCCTTCTTATTCCATGTTCTTCACAATAATCGAAAAATTCATCCAAGGTAAATTCCCCTCCTCGATCAGATCTGAGGCATTTAATTCTATGATCTAATTCATTTCCACCAAGGTTTTGAATGATTTGAACTTTTCAAAAGCTTCATCTTTATACTTCATGAGTCCTATCCAACACATCCTTGAAAAGTCGTCAATGAACAATATGAAGTACTCTTCTCCTCAAGGTGACCTCTTCCTAGTTGGACCACATATATCAGTATGGACAAGTTCAAGTGGCCTGCTAGCTGATCCTTCCTTTTCAGGGAAATTACTTCTAGTTTGTTTACCAAACTAACATGATTTGCATATTGTATTGTCTGGAATTCTAATGTCAGGAAGATCATGAACCGCCTGATATTTACATGCTTTCCTTATCTGAGAGAAGCTTAGATGCCCCAATCTTCTATGCCATAGCCAGTGTTCATCATTCTTGCTTAGATAGCATTGTTGTTGTCCTTCTTTGAATATGTATAAATTATTTGGAGTTCTTATGCCTTTTATCACTATTTTTCCTGTATCAAGCTCACGAAAAATACATCCATTTGATCAAAATATTACCTCATTTCCTTGATCACACATTTGACTGACACTCAATAGATTATGCTTTAAGCCATCAACATACATAACATTTCCAACTTTGACCTTCTCTTTCAAACGAATAGAACATTTACCTTTTATGAATGTTGGGGTATCATTTCCAAATGATACCTTATTTTCCTTTTCTAAGGCACTATATGACTGAAGTTTTTCTTTATCACCTGTCATATGTTTTGAGCATCCACTGTCAATGTACCACTAGTTTTCTTATCCTTCTGCATATAAGGCTATCCCACATATTTCTGGTTGTGGTTCTTTGTTTCTCCATGTTTTGGGACTAAATGAATCTTGCTCCTTCTGAGTTGTTTTCCAAAACCTACTCCTACATTCAGAGTCTTCATGATCGAAGTTGTTACAAATAGAACATTCTATTTCATTTTCAGGAGTAGAAAAGTTATTGTAGGTCCTTTTCATGATCCCAATCATACTCCTTTGTTTTTTAGCTTCCCTAGTCATGATGGTCTTGTAGGAAACACATTGAGCAACTTTGCAACCAAAGTTATGAAAAGAGAAACATTGGCCATTGAAGAAATTCCTGCGATTATCAAACCTACCAACCAAATGATCGTAGCTTCTATTGACATCCATTCTTGAGACAAATTGGGAATTATTTACCTGTGGTTGGTTGAAGCTTCTATTCATCCTTGAAGTAGATTTCCCCCGATTTACTTGGTAATCTTTGTTCATTCTTGAAGCAAATTTTCCCTGATTTACCTGGTGATCCCCATTATACTTTTGCTGTCGATTGTTAACCTGTTCATTTTTCCTTGCTACATCAAGATAACTTTTGGAGGTGGATGGCTTCTGTGCTTGCTTCTGTGCTTAAGATGCTTCTTCAGAATATCCGATACCTGTCTTGATTAGAGGAGAACGTTGAACTTTGATAATTTCATCTAAAGTTTCAAATCCTTTAGCAAATCTAAGATTTAGGGCTTTTTGTTTTCTCAATTTCTTTTCTAAGTCCGACAATTTCACATTCTAACTCTTCATTGTGTTTATCTCTTTCAACAAGTTGGAATGTCAGAGTATCTATGATCATATTCTTTTCTTCTAAACAAATTTTAAGTTTAGAAATTTCTTCATAGAGACCTTCTTCATTTATAGCGTCCAAGAAATCATCATCTTCAAAGGCCATCAAAAGTCTATCATCATTACCTTGTTCATCTTCATCACTATTTGAAAGTCCATCACTGTCTTCGTGAGTATAATAGCTCTTTTTACTTACATTATGTTTTCTATTCCATCTAATAGGTTCCTTACCTTTGCCTGGTTTATCTTTATGAGGACACTTTGCATAATAGTGACCAACTCTTCCACAAGCAAAGCATTTTAAAGGCAGCTTACCTCTGAATCTTCCAGTTCCCCGTTGAAGGTTCTTGACAAAGTTTGATTCTTCATCTTCTTCAGACATATGTCCTGACTCATTGTAATCTCCTTTTCTTGAGGCTTTGAATGCGGCTTCTCTCCTGTCTGATGGTCCCCCTTTTCTCATTTCGTAAGAAGTTAGAATTCCGTGCAGCTGAGACATGGTAAGGCTCTGTAGATTTTTCTTTTCTTCTATGGCAGAAACTTTTGAATCAAACTTAGAAGACAAAGATCTTATAACATTTTCAACCAAAACAACTTCTTTTATTTCTTCACCCAAAATTTTCATACAATTTACAATCTCATCTATACGTAGGAAATAGTTAGCCACACTTTCATCATTGTACATTATGAGATTTTCATATTGAATTCTAAGAGTTTGTATTTTTTCTCGTTTTACCTGATCATCTCCTTCATAGCTCAGAACGATATTGTCCCATATTTCTTTTGCGATTTTGAGCTGCATAACTTTGTTGAACTCTGATTGTGATAGACTCCCTAATAGAGTATTGACAGCCTTTGCATTTTTTTCATACTGATTCTTACCAGCCGTATCTGTAGGAGTTGCTGATGGAAATGTGCATCCTATTTCCACAATATCCCAAACTTATATACCAAGAGATTGAAGATAAGTTGTGATTCTTACCTTCCAATAAACGAAGTTGCTCCCATAAAAAATTGGTGGCATGATGGATGCCTCTCTCTTGTAGTTGCTCATGATGATAGATCTTCCTTCAAGCGGTCAAGCTTCTTCTGAAGGACCTGCTTCGATACCAATTTTTGGAAATAATACTGAGAGGGGCGGTGAATCAGTATTATCAGGTCAATTATTTTTCAGTTCATACACAGATTTGTATATGCTACTTAGGTTAGTGAAACCAGTGTACATACGCAACTTCAATTAAGGAAACTAGCGTATAACTTATATTTTAATTATTCTTCAGATGCTAATGTCAGAACCATATAAGCATTAACTAGGAACAGAAAAATAATGCACACAATCACACATAAGAACACAATATATAAGGTGGAAACCCAATGTAGGTGAAAACCACCTGCTGCAATTTGTCTCTATCTTCTTTCAATTAGAAACTTATTTTTACAATGATTCTATACTAGTGCAGTCTTATACCAGTACACAGGCTGCAACCTGCAGAAGGCTACAACCTTCTCTCATTCTTCATCTTCTCCTGGAAGGGAGCTACAACCCCACTTAGCTTTTGTACTAGATGAGGTACTAGTACGTTGGTGCTGACCTACAGAAGGCTACAACCTTCTCCTTTCTTCCAGGGACCACGTTTCATAAATTTTTAGACTGGATCCATGAAATCAAGTATATCTGCATCAACCAATCTTCTTTGTACAACCCAATATTGAATCTAACAATCACTTCTCTAAATGCTGTAACAGGATAATAACAGCGACCAAACACCAATCTTCAACCCAGAATACTATAGCAATAAACCAAAGTAGCTAAAACATTTTTTATGAGACATATGCTACTTCAAAATGAGGAACCTGCATGCACACGCTTCCGTATGAAGGAAAACCTGCGTATACACTTCTTTAGATTACTGAACCAGTGTGTATACGTGCTTTCGCTGTGCTGAGCCTACATACAGATCTATGAATGACAGTTTTCACTTTTCAAGTATTCAAGCATTAATTATACCCATATTATCAGATTCATAGATCAATTCATGCATCAAATATAATAGATCATAATCACACAAAGATACTACAATTCAAGTCTTGAGATTTGACCCTTCAATAGGACTTATCCATCTTGTAACACTCAAGTTCCTCCTTGATTTAGATCCATCTATGCACCATAATCTAATCACCAGTATTCCAGATCTTTCTCCTCATAAGATATTCAACTTGAGTCAATACCCTTGCCAAATGATTTCCTTTCCCTTTTATAGCCTTAGGCCTTACTCAAACCATGATCCAAAACCATTATAGAACCAGTACAAGGGACCCAATACCTGGGTTCAACACTTTGGATGCAATACCAAGGACCAAAACATAGGTTCAAATATGTCGGACTAAATACCATGGACCAAACATAAATTTTCCCACATGTACAGGCTTTTCTTTGCATGAAAGTGTGTGCCTACGCATACGCGCCTTTTGATCGGTGATCTTGCATGTATACATGATTTTTCTGAGAGGAACATACGTATACCTTATTTTATTTTCATTCTGAGTGCCTATACTATGATCTGCTATTTGAGTGAGTTGCCATCAAGGAAAACACCTATGTCATAGAGCAAAAACTATGTCATAATGCCAACACTCTCTTCTCCTATTTTAATTCCTTCTCAAAGAGAAAATAATAATTCCTAAATGAATGACTTGGTCCAAAAGAGTCATTTTTCCGCAATTCGAATTAGCTTCCAAGAAGATGGGGGACAAGTCTCCTAGATTTTAGAAAGCACATTTTCCAAGAAAGTAGTGTTAGGGGTGAAACTACAATGTTTCAATCATTAAGACCTTGAACTTTGTAGGGTTAGACAAGGCAAGATGAGAATGGTACCATAAATTTAAAGCCTTAGAAAAATGACACAAACTTCATATCCATGAATATTTTGGCATAAAAATCATTTATATAAAAATTTAATATTTTCCAATTTTTATGAGATTTTAAAGTTTTCTTTAAAAATAAACCTTCTTTTAATGAAAAATTTAAAATCTTATAAAACTTGAAAAATATTATTTTAATCTTGCCGTTAAGAGTCTTTTTTACCGTTGCCCGGTCAAATATAACCGTTGGAGGACCTACATGCACTATTTAACTAATCGCTCAGATTTGTTCTTCAACTTGACCTAACGATGAACCACACTAGTTGGTTCGAAATGCGTCGAAAAATGATTCTTTATGTGATTTTGCCGAAATTATTCTCACAATCAATATTATTTTAAATCGTATGCTTGAAGCACAATTTGTTACAAATATAAGGACATCAAATGGATACATGATCTAAAATCCTCAATAATGAAGAAAATGGAGAAATTACAACAATTATTAAATTGTTGTGCGGAGGTGGGTCCCTTGTCCCACAAACAAGGGAGTCTTGTACACCAATTTGGTGTTTGGCTTGGATGTGATCTTAAAATTGGATATCATATCATATAGTTCAAACTTTGAATAAACGGAAAGAAAATTATTCGAATAGTGAAGATAAAATCAACACTGAAAGAACATATTGATCCTTTTAATACTTGACCCATATATCAAACTTGAACATAATAATTTTTCAATTTCTGCATGAACTTGGACCAAAGAAAACTTTAGAAGTCCTATATTTAAAGAAAAATAATATGATTTGGTTTGGACCACTCAAGTATTATGATGCACAAAAATTTACAATATGTAGAATGTACCATTTATTAGCACTGGAACAAACTTATAACTTATAGACAGAGAAAACGATGTAGAAAAAAAAAACCTCATAAAGAATATAAAATCAATCCTACTTTGCTCTCTCAACCACTTCTCAAGAAACCCATGTTATCAGAGAAATTATTAATAAAGAAAAGCAATGTATGCATGTGAGAAATAATCAAGTGCAAAAATATTATGAAATCTCTAGCATACCTCTCTCAATATGAACTCCTTGTTTGCATTGATCTCTCTTCTCCTTTTGTATTCTCTTCCAACAGTTATTTGTTACAACTATTTTACCTTCACTTAATGAATTTTTACAAGAAATAGAGGAGAAATTAAGAACAATGACATATTAAATTAATTAATAAATTAATTAAACAATTATGTTTGTAACTTATGTAAGATAAGAAAGGATCTCACTAAACTCATAAATGAAATAAAATATTTGTGTGTGTGCCTTGTAGTTCCCACTCGGTGTTTCAAAACAACATTAAAATAGCATGCATTCCATGACAATAACATGTATATCCATCAAGATATATCAACAATATAACCTTTTCACTTCATATATCAAAACAAGTTCAAGATATGATATTTGATCTTGAAGAATCTCATAGAATCATATTTTTTAAATCAAAATGTATAATGTTTGAGCCAATCAAAATAAAATGCATACTATCACCACATGATCATAAAATAAAAATAAAAAAACATAAATATCGAGATACTTTTGGATGCATATCCAAGTGTGAGATTTTCCTCTTGTTGCCTCCTTTAGTCTTCTTAGTGTCTTGTTTTAGTGAAAAGAGATTGATCAAAGACTTGGTACTCAGGAATTTGACTATAAGTTATATTTTTCCATCAGTTGGCAGCTTTAATGAGGAAGATTTTATTTCTATGGGTTGTTGGTTCTAAGCAAAGAAGTTAGAAGAGGTGGAAATAAGGGAAGTAATTGGCATTGGTGGTTTCTTATGATTGTTTATCTAATTAGTGATTACAAAGTTAGGTATGTTTAGGTTTCTTCCCCACCCATCACTCATAGGATTAGGTTTACCCTCATAAATATCTACTACGTTGGGGTTAGGCTACAAGGGAGCATTAGCGAGGACGAATGGTTGAGGTAAATCTTGCCTAGCCAAGAAAAAACTTCCCTATTTCTGCCAATTGGTTGAAACATTAGAATTTGCATAAAAATGGATCAAAAACCTTATAATATTTTTCCTTCCTTATTTCCAAATGACATTAGGTCTCCTCCCCTCTCCTCTTTGGGATCCTCAAGAACCTCCACTAAAGAAAATCATCTAGCAACATGCACAATCATCATCATTCAGTATTCCATAACACATTTTAAATACGTAATATACTATTAATTACATATAAATATAAGGACATATTACTTAGCTAAATGTTCATTATATAGTTTAGTAATGCCTAGGGTTAGGAATTGAGAGACTTAAGAGGATGGAGTGCTGAATTGCATGGATAATTTACAAAGCATGGGCTCTATTTGAAATGGGATCTTGATTTATTTCATGATGCTTGAATAGTGTGCCTTGCTCTAGTCTTAATTTATGTAAAAAAATTTCTCTACTACTAATAGTGGTTAAGGAGTGGTCATGGAGTCAGGGAAAAACGTTACGGGTTTAATAGCAAACCCAAATGCCCATTTTAGTTGCAAGAATTTTCTTTTGAAATACAATTGAAATAAGTATCAATATATGCAAGCTTGGAACCAATAAAGATATGCTAGATGTTCCATTGTCATGCATGCTATTTTACGTTAGTTAAACATAGTGTAGGTATTGAATGACAAAGGCATACAGTAAATTTCTAACATGAATGGGTAAATGCCATGTTTGTTTCTTTATTTTCTTTCCAGTAACCAATAACAACATATTATTGTAAATGCATGCTTAAAATTCCCTCATTGTACATGCTTATTTTTCTTAAACAGAGTTATGGATATGAGTAACTGAGGAAAATGATGTACAGGAATATCATATGTATTAGTGGGTAAATGTCATGATATGCATTTCATACTTTAATAACACTTGAGTATGAGAGCATGGGAATGTGTTATATATTTTAATCAAATATAATGGATGGGTGAAACCCTATTTTATCTTTATTTTTCTTCCCTAGATAATCAATGACAGAGTATCACTATATACAAACCAATAATATGAAACTATGTATTGCCATTATGAATTATTAAAATGGTATGAATATGAAATGATAATTAAGTGTAACATACAAGGATTTCAAATTCCACGAATGGGGTAACAACCTTATTATTTTTTTTTTTATTTCACTTGGGTTTTCATTCAATCTTCAAAACACATTTGAGCATGGCATAACAGGAGAGAAACAAACCTACTAAAACTAGAGTAGAGCCATCAAAAAAAACTTAACAATGAACAAACAACTACCATAATTGTCATATACATATACAATAGAAATAGAATCAACAGCGATAGAATTACATACCTTGAATTCAAGCACTGAAAATCCCTCCTTGATGTGTGTATCACATCACACCAGCTCACACCTTCAATTTCTTCTCAAAAAAATTAACAAGCATAGGTGTTATGACATAATTCACTTTGAATTTATCATCTAGGATAAAGGTAACACAACCAACTACAACCATAGCACATTTCCATAGTTTTCATGCTTGAATGACCTTGGAATAAATGCTTGGTGTACATTCCAATGTGCCACCATAAATATTGTAATAGAATCCCACACTTATCTTGAAACCTTCAACTCACATGCCACATCAACTTATGTTGTGATATCAATATTTACATATGATCTTGTAATATGTAGTTCATAGGCCTTACAATAATCATTCAAACATTATAACCTCACTCATTACCTTATGTCAATGCATTAGAGTGTCATATATATTTTACCTCATGAGATAATATGTCACCCACTTTTCACTTTAGTGTAAATATTTCATAGTTTGTATATTTTTCTATGTACCAGAACCTTCAAGCTTATTGAAAATTATGCACCATCCTACAATGCAATGCCAACTTGTATTCTTTCCTTTAAAATATGCAATATCATCATAGTATACCGCTTAAAGGTTAAATAATTCAACATCACCTATAGTTTCCCAATGGATATATAGGAAAATTATATTGCAATAAAAAACAAAATTCATACTTTTAACCAACCATCATTGAATGTGATATGTTTTCAAGAGGCTTCATCATAGTAGAGACTTCATCAAGTGTATATAAGAGTGAACTTGCATCATATGCACATAACGATTTAAACCAAGCCATTCTTATCTCAAGAAATATGACACATACGTGCTCCTAAAAAACATTGAAACATATTTTAATGGAATCTCTTCCTACCTTTGTATTAATTTTCATATATAATATTTATTCAAAGTAATGAAACAATATTTTATTTCAAGCTTTCAACCCTTTGTAGGCATTCAAAATCATTTGGGCCAAATTTTGGGTCAACAAGTCGGAGGTGGTGGAATTGACATTATTCTTTTCTCCACTCTCAATATTCCTAAAGTTTAATTATGGACTTAGCTCCAAAAATGGTAGAGTAAAATAACAAGATTAATATAAAAGTAAAATATAGAATTACCTTAGTCACACTCTTCTTTCCCCACTTGTGGTGTGATAGTCCCTTTAAGTGCTATTGCCTCAATCAATCCTGGAATTTTAGTAAGTACACAAAAGTAAAATATTTACATGAAATCCAAATGTTCTAGCCACCATGGAATTCCTCATGTTGCTAAAGAAAACAAGGTAATAAAATAACCATGTTCGAAACAAAAATTTACAAACATACTTAAATACAAAATATTCAACAGAACCAAACTAGGAAATCACATATGTAAACAAAAAGGGCTTGTGGCCTAAATGCATCATGGTATCCTTCCCTATAATATAATTTCACCACTATATAATAGTATATATAATGGATTACAATCATCTATAATAGGTAAATTAGTTGTGTATGACATCATTGAATTTCCTAGAGTTAGAGAAAAAGGAATGCCCATGATGGGTGAGAACAACTCCCATGGTGTAATTTGATACATCAATATCCATATTGAAGGTTAATATAGGTTTGGAAGTGCTAATTAGGTGAAAAAATGTCTTCTAGTTCACATTGTTGAAGCCTTGTTGTTGCATCTTGTTTCAGAAGAATATATGTTTCTTTAATCCTCCTCTTGGCCATTGGTTGAGTTGCCATATTGGATGTGATAATATTGAAACAAAGCCTCTATAGAACTCCACCATACTCAAGAATATTTTAATTTCATCTCAAGTAAAAGACAATTCTACACAATATCTACTTTTTTAGAATCCATCCATACACCTTTGTTAATTACAAACCAAATATAGTGAATGGATGCCATTGAAAATGAAACTTTGGACAAATTTACTCGTAACTTATGTCTTTGGAGCATATATAATAATTTATGAACATGATGAAGGTGTTCATCCCATGATTTCATGATGACATTAAGATCAAAATACATCCATAACCATTCAAACATACCCTTTATGGATTCGAAAATTATTTCCAAACATCTTTAGGGTGTATTGGAATCTAACGATGTCATATCTTGAGGTCAATTCTAATGATACTCTAAATTGATATGAAAGGTCATAAATATGAGATAGTGGACATCAATTATTTGTTTTAAGCTTGTTTAATACTCTAGTATATGCAAATATGCTACATACAATCCTTATTTTGTAGTAAAAGTGTTGAGTTGTCACATGGAGAAGAATTTGGTCTATATTTTCTAGTATAAAAAATATCTTGTATCTATAACCTCACCATTATCCCACAAGGATATGCAAAGCAATGGGCCATTAGGAAATGTTGATCCCTTAATGAGGTCGATTCTAGGTTGTGCTATATAATGCAATAGTACTCCTTCTATATCCTCATATGTGTCCTTATATTGTTTCACGGTTGTGTCAAGTTATAGTTTTTTTTTAACATCTCATTAGTTAGTTAGATTATTATCTTAATATTAGGGTAACAAATTTATGAGAATGTGAAATTAAGTTTTTGGCTTGTTTGGCTGAAATAAGCTACATCATCTGGAATAGTGAATATTTTGAGATAATGGATGTATAACTTGTAACTTGCACTTGACATTTGTAAGGTATAAACTCATATTTAAAATGTACATCCCATATGTATAGTTTTCCAATGAAGACATTACATACTTTAAATGAAGCTATTAGATAAAAATTTGTCCTATTGTAACATCCTTGGTTAAAAAATCCCTATAAAAATATATAAGGCCATGGTTGATGGGACACGTATTCCAAGTTGAATGGTGGGGAAAACATCCTAGTGGGTTTTCATTCAATTTATTATGTCTAAGGAAATTGGCAATGGAAATGGCAAAGGATTTGGAAAGGAAAGAGGGATTTATTGGTATTTTATTTGTGAAAAGAATAAAAATTAGGAGAAAAGGAAGGTGAAAGGTCATAGGTTGCATGTGAGGAGGAAAATGAAGAAAAATAATGGAAAATGAATAAATAGAGGCCTCATTAATAAAAAGGCTTCTAAGGATCAGTGGGAAGACTTGGTCAGTGTAAGCTTGGTCAATTCAGTTTTGGAGCTCTCTTCTATTCTCTCTCTCATACTCTTGGGCACATACAGTTTTCTTGGAGCACTCTTGGAGAGTGTGGCATACTTGGATTTTTGGAGAAGGAAGGCAAAGGAAAATTAGGAAAGTGCAAGAGGACATTAGGATCAACAACTACAACGAGTTTTTCTTACAAGTACCGAGTTGCATGTATGTTTTCCTCACTAGTTTTGGCATGCATGCCACATGCATGTGGTTTCTTAGTTATGATCGATCATTGGCATTGTCACGCAGAATGAGTCGAGGTTGCGGACAAGATCGACCTTCCTAGTATCTACGGATATCTAGTGACAAGCAAGCCAATCAAAAACTATCTTTCTCTAAATATGCAATTAAAAACAAAGGCAAACAAGTGTTTTAGGCCTACCTTGGGTCCAATGCAAGTTTCTGGAAGCCTCACTCCCTCGCTCCAAATGAGCTTCCTTGAAGTGTAATTTTGCAAACACAAACAAGCAAACCAAATTAAATAGCACCTGAAAAGCCAATATCATAAAGCATATTCATCATAATGATCAAGGAGATTATGAAACAAACCACATAAGATAATTTGTTGAGAAAAATGAATCTGATTGTATTAATTCAAATGAAAGAAGAACTTTACAACCTGTGCCTTGATGCTGTACAAGCTCCTCCCAGGGTCCGACAAGAAGTCTCCTCTACTTTGACAAGTTTCACTCACTTCCCAATGAAACCAAAAGGTATGTGATCTCTCCTCTCAAGTTTTAACTAGGAAGTCCCAATTCCATCAGCATTTACCCTCAAAATGTTCAGCTTCTAACCTCTCCAGCAACTGACCCAATGCCTTAATTTATAGTGCAATGGAGGGAAGTTACTAGGTCATCCTTCAAAGGGATAAAGCCCTCCTTCAAAGGGATAGCTCCTCCTATCAAGGGATTAGCTCCTTCTCTTTTGGGATGCATAAACCACCTTGGAGTGAACAATCCACGTCAAAATCCTTCTAGAAACATCTAGAATTAGCCCAAAAGTGAGTTTTTTAGGATAAACTTGCGCCTTTTTTCCTTTTACAGGGGTACACACCCACCCCTTTATAGACAGAGCATGCAAGTACGCAGGTAATATGAACAAAGGGTGCAGTTCCGCTGGTAAAAGTAGGAGAAAGTGCGGAACCAGAGTAATATTGATTTTCAATGTCTTTGTCTCATTTGCAAAGCTTGACATGAAGAGCTAAGGTCTGAGACTTGCTTAGGAGGCTACTATAAGTGATGATAGACCCATACTGACTGCAAATAATCATGGTGATGATATTTTTGTGTAACAGATTGCCCCCTAAAGTGTGAAGTCTGTAGTATGAAGAGTGAAGTACTTTATCATTTCGAGGATTATCTTGCGGAGAGCCCGGTTGGAACCTGTAAAAAACATTCAAGTGTAAAATATTTATATGAGATCATATCATCGTTGAGGTAGGCATTCCTATACTCAGATCAAAACTAACTAGAAAACTAACTACTACTCTGATATAGGAATGATCTTGTAATACATCATAAGTATAGAAACATGTAGACACAGTATGGACACAACCATCTGTTTATGAATAGTCTACAACATAATGAATACAAAACTCCTCGCAGCCTGGATGGTGGAAACTAGATCCAGGGTCTTCATTTCTACTCCTTGAAATAGTACGATTCTATCCATGTGAATAAATGTGTTGAAGTCGAACATGGTAGAAACCACTTGATTAC